>KN890543.1:0-23478 GCA_000934455.1 Apostichopus parvimensis
AACACATTTCAGGCATCAAATAGATAGAAAATTCCCTTTGGTTTAGTTCAAAATTTACAGATATCTTCAACCAGCTTAGTTTGCACAAGTTTCAGCATATTAGTTTTGTACTTTAGCTCTCATAAATTGAAAAGATTAAAATAAATAGCTTTAAAAATATGTTGCATAAACTTTTAAAATGAATTTCATTGTTTAAATATGAATACCAAACTGGATAAACAAGTTATATTTTAAACATGCTCACATCATTTATAGTACATCACATCATTTATAGTACTCAATTTTTGCTTATTGCATCTTTTTCAAAGCGGATAAAATTAACATGTTTCTAACTACAATGAGAGGGGGGGGGGGAGTGGAATGGTACATATTACTTAATGAGTTACATCAATTTATATAACAAATGATTATAAGACAATGGATGATGTTATGTCACCCAATGATTGCTTTAGATTTGCAAAAGTAGAGTACATTGTAAATTACCTTCAAATAAAACCAATTTACTCAAGACCAATGTCACACATTGTTTAATCTTCTTGAAGAGCATTTGTTTATTTATTTTGTCTTTAAACTTGATATGAACTGAACAGCGTGAAACATCCTTGTCGTTTGAATAATTATTGACATAGCTGAGTACTTATTACTTGCATGCCGAGTCATTTCAAAGTAGAACACTAATATGTATGTTTAGATTATTATTTAAGACTAGAAAACTAATGTATATGCTCAGAGGGTTATTTAAGACTAGAACTCTAATGTGTATGTTTAGCAGGTTACTTAAGACTAGAACACTAATATGTATGTTTAGAAGGTTACTTAAGACTAGAACACCAATGTGTTTTTCTAAACCCAAGATTTGTGCTCAGCATTACAAATTACTTAAACCTAATCCCAAGTAGAGCTAAATTTGATCATATGTAATAATAAATAATATAATTTTATGATTCAAAATTTAACTCAATCAGTAAAATTTGAATTCTCATGATGCCTTGGTACCAGAGACTGCCAGGATATGAATAAATTCTGGATAATCAAGTTCCTTATACTATATGTTAGTTTACTGTTGATCTCCTAAGTCGACCTATCCAAATTTACACTCCATCCACCCGTTAAATAGACCCCGAATTTCAGATAATAAAATTTTATAAGATATGATGATAGTACAGCTTAAAATCTCTTTTCAATAAAGGCATATAGCGTAATAGAAGAAATGCAACAAGATTCTTAGGAAATAAGTTCATAAAGAATAAAAAAAAATGCTTAACAGAAAATGACATTCATTTGTTTCTATGCCAATTAGCAGTTAATTATTCTCCAATCAAAAGTGGACTTCTAGTTTGTTTGTGTAATACTGTGTAAGATTAAAAGCTTGATTGCATTGCATAGTAAACAATATAAACATGTTGCCAAAAATATCAGCCATGTATTATCAAAAATAAGTTTGACAATATAACTTCAAACATTTGATTTGTGAAAATACTGGGAATTTATAGCCAATGTTCATCACATCATTTTGAAAGACTTTTTTCGTATAACAGTCTAAACAACAGTAAGAATGAAACCAAGAAAATGACCAAAATTAATTTAATTACATTTGTGGTAGTTTCATACAACTCTTTTACCTTTCTGAAGAAATCAAGTTATACAAGATATACAAAAAACCTTTGAATAAATTTACAAATAATATTCAAATCTGAGTGTGGGAAGAACAGCAATCTACTCTGAGGTATTGGCAGTGATGTCAAAAGATTGTCAAACCAGCAGCCTATTTCGTCCGTGGTGCAGGCAGCTACATAAAACAGACTTAAACTTAGGACTGTTAGATAGTCTTCAACATAAATACACAGCAACTGTGCATACTTCATAGCAGAAAGTACATTATGCTAGCTAACCTTGTTAACTAAATCAGTGAATTCTTACCAATGTGCTTTAGTTCTCTGCCAGGAATCAGATTCAATTTCTTTAATACTTCACATACTTTCGCACTCAAATTTCCACGTAATCGAAACGCATTCATACTTCAAAAACACCCGATAAGTAAATACTGCTGGCTTACAAGTTGGTGTTTAATGAAGAAAAAAAAATCCCCCAAAATCTTGCACCACATTCAATTTCATGACTAAAACTTCCTCTTACTGTTCCTTGCTCGCTTTTCTGACATGGCTCTCTTGACTGCTTCATTTGCTTGAATGATGTCCTGGAAGGTTGCGGGCCGACCGACAATTTCACGATGCAGTTTCAGAAAGAAGGGAATGAAGGACAAAAACTCTATAAAGTCTACGCTACCGTTTTCGTTCAAGTCCAGAGTTCGAAAGATGTAGTCGACAACCTCTGGATCGGTACCGATGTCCTGGCCAACCGAAATCGAGATCACAAACATGACCTCGTCCAACGTCAAGTGACCGCTGTTGTCCTGATCGGTCATTTCAAAGATTTCCTGATAAATGAAAAATGAAGCAATTTTACAACATCTTAGAGATCTGTACGACCTTGCTTGGTTCATTATAAAAAAAAATTTTAGTTGCACGAAGGACACCAATGACTCTTTTTGCTTCTAGTCCCTTGTAGCTGGTTCTTAAGTTCTACCACTTGATACCTACCTGTTTACACAACATGTACAGAGTGATCAGGTATCAGGTGAACCCCACCCCAGGCGAGGTGACAATATTCAAATTAGCAGTGCACACTGGGACATCCAAAGCCAGGTTGGCGCAGGGACAATTATGTCCCTTTTAGGAACTCTTCATATCCTTCCTGATATCTATATTGCACAAAAGGGGAATATATTCCTCTATACCTGCTATATCCCCAGGCCCCTTAAGTGACCCCAGGGTCTGTATACCCTGACAACCCCGCTCTTCGAAGCTGGGTGTACCCACACCTGCCTGATTCAATAAGGAAGCAGGTTGTTTTCATAATTTCTCACCAATTTTGCTTTGTTATAAATGAAATGGTCTCTGTGAAGATAATCTTATCATCCCCAAAAAGTTGCTACGAGATGATAATTGGCCTCAGCCTTTTTTTTTCTCTTTGATAACAAGAACAATTTCAGCCCAGATACTTATATGCAAATTAGGCTCAGGGAATATTCCTCAGAAAATTATTGATCAGTATTTCATCGAAAAACTGAAAGATTTGAAGGATTCATTATCCTTACCTTATAAGCTGTGATATGGAGGCTAAGTTTCTTCAAATTCAGTTCCAAGGGTGCCATCTCCGATTCAATTTCCCGGCCCAGCAGCTGATCGTTCAGTGCTGCAACGGTCACAAACTCACGTTCGTCTATGGTCTTGTCACTGTTTAAATCAAATACCTAGACAAAATTAAAGCAAAACATTTTTAATTTGAGATCAGTGCACCGTAGTAGTATCAAACATCTTGCTAATTAGTAAGTACTGAGGAATTTAAAAAATATGCATTGACTCAATATTTTCTTAGAAAAAACACAAACTTTTCCTTCATGTAAAAACTACACAAAACGTATTGAAAAATACAAAGCAAATAGCCACTATGTCCTACAATATTATATTCTGATCACATTTATAAACCATGAAACAGCTGAGCAAGGTCAAGGGGCCTTCATGAACTCTTCCAGGCAAGTAATACCAACATTATATGTTTAGGTTGCACCTGCAAAACTAAGTGGGAAGTGGGCAAGCATGTGGTTGCCTAAGGCCTCCAGAGGGGGTTAACCCAGCACTGCTTACAATATTGAACAATTAACCTTGCAGGGGGTAGGATTGACACATGAAATATTACATGTTATGCATTTTTTCTTTATTATAATATGGCAACTTTGCCATTTTCACAGGTTTTCCAAGTTTTGACGGGAGAGATTTCATCATGGAGACTTCTTACCTTCATTAGTTCCTTGATCTCCTTCTTATCCACCCATTCATGCATCCTTTGAGACAGCTCCTTTAAGGTAATCTTTCCGTTCCGATCAACATCTAAATCTTGGAATTTTTTCTGGAATATCATCCGCTGTCGAGCTGTGATAAAGCTGTAAATATCTGTCAGCTGATGAAAGAAAGCAGACATTTACAATTTGGGTGTTTTCCTAAAACTTTTCCCGAATCTTCAAGTGAATTTGAATGTTCAAGAGATGTGAACGTTGGCAGGTATATATAGCTGTGAAGACCTCTAAAGTTGAAAATATAACAGTCCTCTTTCAGAGGAGTTAGTTAAGATTTTCTCTTTACTTTCTACTTTCAAGCACTTTTTAGCATTTCACAAAGCTTTATACATTTCAAAAAATTGCCTCTAAAGACCCTAAATACTCCTGCCACATTTGTGTGTTACAAAAAAGCAATTTATGAGCATTAATTGCCTCATTCAGCTAATCCATCCATAAAATGTGCCAGCAAACTTTATAAGGAGTTTTTAACTAGCCATGGTATGTAAAAATATCTCTATAAACACTGAACTTCCCCTAACTAAACCCAGCCTCACACTATACTTTCAGCATGACATTTTTACTGAATTATGCAGAACAAAAATGAAAACTAATCGCCTTACATTAAGTTTTCGGGGCATGACATCTGCTGTCTTCTCTTCACCAGTCGTTTCCTTCTTCATCTTTGTCTGCCTCTCCCTAGCCTCTGCTTTCTCTTTCCTTCTCTTCTCTACCATCTGTTCCTTTTGTTTCCTCTCTTCATCGTTCAACACTTCTCCGAAAACGCCATTATCCCATTCCGTTGTCCCCTCATCCTGGTTGTCTTGCCCTAAGAGGTCTTGGTCGAGTCTCGAGTCTTCCAAGTGACCGACTCTGCTCAGGTTATCAGAGAGACGGTCCTTGGACTGTAAGTCGTCCTCCATCTTGGTAATTAATGCATCACTGGTGTCTGAGATGTAGCTGCTCTGGTCGTCGGTCCTGGGCGTAAAATCTGGAGGCAACAGACCAGTAGTGGAACCTGGATCGGGGACATCTTTGGACAGGGTCGCTAAATCTTCAAATTGCTTCAAAGCTGGATTCTCAAACGTAGTGTTATCATATATCCTGTTGATAAGTAATTACAAAATACAGTTAATTATTCAATTGAAAATGTAGTTAAGTGAACTAGAGCAGGGGTTCCTTTATTTATTTTCTACAAAGGCCAGAGAAAAGTTTAGGTTAGAGCAAAAGGGCCAGACATCATAAACATCTCATACCTGGCTTGAGTAATGTTCAGGGTAGGCTGACAGAATTGCTCAAGCGTAAGGCAATGAGGGAACCAGATTCGATGATAAGTACAAGACTGTGAGCATTCACAGGCCCCATAAAAGTCTCTTCTCGCAGGCCATATTTGAGTTGCACACTGCCTATTGGTTACCCCCTAATCTAAATTGAAGCATTCACACTCCAATCTGTGGTAGACATATCCCTTACACACTCATCCCAAGCTGTGTATGAATTATACAGATCATTTAGGGACGAGTGTTTATTTCTCCTTTAGTACCATTCTGTGCATCTGGAAAACGTCAAAATTTAGATATCATAGCACAACTTGTTTGTAGACTATCACCATGCATACAGCAGTATGCTCTGTACAGCTAATTAACATGGAGGTCTGAAGGTAATGCAGTGTACTGATGTATCATTACATAGAGATACAGGAAACACGTTTATTACAAGATTACGTAACCTTCTGTAATCATAATCCAATCCAGACACTTACTGTTTCTTGCTCGCATGAAAAGGTGTGCTATCCAGGACGATGCCGTAGCCCACTCTGTAAAATGGACAAAAGTAATAATTACATAAAGTGTAAAGCATTACTGCAGTTAACACTGAGACCACTGAAAGCAAAGTGCAATTCAGAAAAAAGAGGTGATCTAAGCAGGGAGTTATATTTTCAACACCCTGACATTACTAACATGTAGTGTCCTATATAGGAAGTGTGTTAAAAAGGAAATGTCTTGCTCTGCATCAAGAAAATTATAATTGTATGAAAGCAACTTTAAGCCTTTTAGCAATTGGGCCTCCTCATCATCACATCACCCCCCCCCCCCACCTCCTCCCTCAAAGGATAAAGAGTTATGCAACAACACAAACCATCAGAAAGGTTCATAGGGTGAATGCACAATAAGAATTGAGATACATTTTGAAAAGATACATCTAATAATACATTTTTAACAGAAGAAATTTAAAAAGAAAGAGGCTTACTGATAGCTTGGATCATACTTAATTCAAACTATGATGTCATCATAACAATGGGAAAAAAATATTTCTATGCACTGCATATGTTTTAAGGTTGGGAGGAGGGGACAGATAGGGAACAGGGGTGAATGCACTTTATAACAACATTTGAGACTTGAGAAAATAATGTACAACGTAACTGATGAGCAACTTGAGAGTGAATCTGGTGCAGGTTTAAGAAACTGACAACACTGTAACTAAAGACAAGAAGTGTAAACTTATACATAGGGAGTTTAATAACTCTTTTTTAATCAAACACAGGACTGGAGTTTTCTACTTTCTCTTATTGCTGTCCCATCCCTAAATGTTGATTGTAAATGTAAGAGAAGGCTGGACTACACGTTTACCATCCGTACATTAGTCGTGCCATCTCATTGATTAAACCAAACATCAAAGTTAAGACAAAACGAAACATGTTTAGGAAACACTTACTCTTGGTGGTTCAGTTTCATCTTCTCGGTCAGTTCACTCTCAGAAGGACCATCTTCCGTGGCCTGCGATCAAAAAAATGGAACAATTGTAGACTTTAGTAAAGGAATATCAACATGAGAAATTGTTTACGGCAGAACACGACTGTACCACACTTCCAATATCATTCATAAATTTGAAAGATCTATTTTTATTCAGGCTAATTTTGAAAAAATTTAAATAGAAATATCAACCATGTTTTTTATCGGTCGATGACTGAGTATTAATCAGGAATTTTCATCTAATTGGTCCAATCATATAAAAGTTAGGAATTAGATCGCTTTAACTACTCAGAGTAATATATACACTTTTCCTCAAAAGTTGTAAGATTATGCTAACTTGGATGGGAGAATATTCCAATAAAAAATTGCTAATATTTGTATTTGCTACTAATTTGTCAGATCTTCCATGCCTATTTTACCATGCAAGTTGATGGATTTGTCAGCTAGATACATTGCATTGAGTTGCAGCACACATATCCCTATACTATTAACCAGTAAATATACCTTACATCAAACGACCATGACATACATCATTAAAGTTGTTTGTTACACCGACCCATTTCTCAGTAGCTAACATAGACTGCAACTTGATCGCTAAGGAACATTTATCTAGGAACTTGTCATTTCCATTGAAAAAACAAAAGGCCCAATTTAAACATATTGACAAACAGGATCATGGAAGACTAGTTCCTATAAAATATTTTAATAGATTAACAGCTAATAACCAGAAGTATTTTTAGTGCTTAATCCAAAAAGTAATGGACACATGCAGTGTTACAAGCTAAAGCAGAAGTGTAGAGCATTCTTCTTTTATCAATGTGTTATTTAACACCCCAATTCAATATAATTGTGAATATGTGTGGTTTTATTGTAAATAAAGTATTTTTAGAAGTTCTGTCACTAAGAAAAAAGAAAAACTATGTGTGTTAAAAAGATAATAATAATAATATCACTTTGAGAAAAGGTTAAAGGGCAAAAAATTGTGGCACTTTTTCTTGACTGGTATAATTTTTAACTTGATAGTTAGGAGATGGCAGAAGAATTAAAGTAAGATAGCAAACAGAATGAGAATGTGTGTTAATCACAACTGAATAAATTAAGTTTGCAAGTTCAGTGTTGTTTGAGTATGTCAAACCTAGCACAGCATTGCAAGTATATAATTTGTTTATTTCTAAGGATTCAAACAGCATGAACTTTTCTCTCTCTAAACTAAACTAATCTAAAAGTCTACAAAATCTAAGTAAAACAAAGAAAACAAATGTAAACAGTTAGTTTTTAATAGAAAAAAATTATCAAACATTTCAAACTACATCTATAAAGTCCATTCTACTAAGACACTCCCATCAATTTTCTTGATCTTTTCTTGTTTCTTTCTTTCTTTCAAATATTAAATTTGATCAGATCTTGCATGGGATGAACAGGAAGGAAGTCCAACACCCAGTTAGTTTATTAACGTATTGCAAATTCAAATCACTTCTTAATTTATTTGTAACTAAACTATGATGTGCATCCTTGAAATATGATATTGTATGAAGTTTTCATTTTGGGGTTAAGCTATCGTGAAGCAACCAGGATTTATTTAAAATGTATGATGCTAAGTGAAAATTAGATAACATCAAAGTTCATCAGTTTCCCCCCTCGCCTCCCCCCCCCCCCCAAGGAGGATACAAATGCCAAACCTGGACACAAATAATAAAACTTTTAGACTTCCTCCAGATTATTGTTACCCACTGAGATATTATTGTGTAATCCCACTCAATGCCCCCTTCCTTTCTTAACCCCAATCCTCCCAACACCCCTACCTCCCCCCCCCCCAGATATGTCGGAATAAAATAGGGAATCAAAACCTCTAGCTTTAGTACCTTAGGCACCGTTTTAGTAGCATCTGAAAAATTGAGTGGAAATCTGATGGTCTTTGAATCTAGCTACAGAGAGCAAGCAAAAGACTGTGTTAACTGTATACAATGACCTCACCTTTGAAACCAACACCATCACCATTTGATGAGCCTTGCTATAAAATAGCTCAAAACAAACATCAGCATTTCCTAATAATAACATTAACATCCGTGTCTGGGATTTTATATATTATGCAAATGTAAATAACATAAACATTAGATAACAAAACATCTACAAACTGACGAAAAATAAAGTCAATGAATTTGTCATAGCTACATATGAACCAAACTTTACCAGATATCCACAAAATGTATAACAACGCTGCATCAAGTCACGTTTCACCTACTGTCGACAGACTCTCTTTTTCCTGTTTTTTATTTGATTTTAATTTACGTATTCATATTCGTTGGAAACCAATGTTATTCTGCAACTTTAAAAATGAAATCAGTATGTAAATGGTTTAAGGGTACATGACAAAACTACCACAAGTATATAGTGCTATACTACCTTGTTTAATACAGAACTTGTCAGTAGCAAAGTTATCCCCACTCCCCTTAAATTAGTTTTCTGCCGCCCTATTAAATTCAACTACTACTAAATTAAGCCATGGTGGGTGGGTAGCAATACTAATGACATTATGCTACAGCTCTATAAATGACAGATGCGTCCAGGTGGTGCAGGTGGAGGACTTACACTGTCTCCCGTTCTGTCTGTCAGCAGGATTTCTTCAGATTCCTCCTCCACATCCTCTTCATCAATTGCTTCTTCATCCTCTGCCTCTCCTCCAAGGATTTCATCTCCAACCCCCTTACCATCCTCTCCCTTTAACTCTTCTACATCCTTCACATCCGTTCCATCTTTGGATGCATCTGACCCCCCTCCCTGATTATTTATTTCAGACGTTACATCTCCCCCAGGAGTCTTCCTCCCTCCGTCCGAGATTCCTACTCCATGTAGCGGTACCTCTACGTTCATTTTTTCACTATTATCTTTTGCGTCAATACTGTCCATTTCCTCGTTCTCTTCCAATTTCTCTTGAGTGACAAATGTATTTTTTACATCAGCAGTACCAGTGTCTCCTCCTGCCCCGGGGACTGTACTACTCCCCCCTAAATTCTGAATGCCTTCATGTGAATCATTAATATGTTCTTGTGCACCTAGCATATTCTCGTGACTATTTCTAACATTCTCTTCTTGGCTAGATTTTTCTCCGCCTCCTCCCATTAAGGTATCTTCGTCTTGCTTGGTACCGCGACCATCTATTCTCAAGTTAGACAAATCGTCCTCTGAAAGATAAATGAATAACAAGTGAAACACAAATGCAAATACTGCAGCCAAAATAAATTCCAAATTAATTGATTCGCTGAACAACCATGACAAGAAAGCAACATGTACGCAGACATGTTTATTTTATCATTTACCTAGATCTAACATACTTTATAAAAAAAAAGTACTTTATCAAAAAAATGTACTTGTTTGTTTCTTTAAAAACAACTTCATACATTTCTGTAGTACACTTTGCAACTCTCCTGTTGAAATGTTTCCAAACAAACTGCACAATTATACATATTTTTTCGGTTTGGGTTATTTAGCTTTTAAGTGTACATTTAACTGGTTTGATGCGCCTGTCAAATGTATGATACACCATTGAATCCCTGGAGAGGGTGAGGTATCAAAGACAAATGATTCTTACGCTTATCTTTAGTACTTCTTAAGAGTCACAAATATGGCATCTCAACCTATCCTCCTACACCTACCATGGTTCTATACAGTCAATCTGTCATGTTAAAGACATATTTCCTAGGTAATAGGTGATAGGTAATAGGTGGGACGATACCTTGCTACATTACCTTTACTAACAGCAACAGGTTCAATTTCTGTCTTCTCATCTTCTTGATTATCTCCGATCTCTTTCCTGTTGTGATCTAAGTAAGCTGACCTTGAAACGGTCCCGGATAAGAGGTCAAGGGTCAAGTCCGGATCAGCCTATAAATACAACAAATGGTTATAATGATATATCTAGTAGGAAGGAAGTTGAAGCAAACGTGGCCGATTTGAGATTCGCAGAGCTTACAAAGTAATACTACTAAAATAGTTCTTCTTGTTCCATTCAGCACAGAAAACTCCAGGCTGCCACCCAAGGATTCCAATCTGGGCCTCACGCTATACATGAGGGCTTCCTAAATCACTGGTGCTTCAGAACCAACTTCTCTCTGGGGTGGGCCCTCTTTGAGAAAAATACTGGTTATATGTAATAAATAAATCACTTAATAATAAATCCCTATCACAGAGTAAACTAAAATCCCAAGTGCACATTCCAAGAATGTTTACCAGTTGTCACGCTCGGGTAGATCGGAGTCTGTATGTATAGGAGACATGTAAGAGAGGCATGAACTAAATTCTAGAAACTAGAAACATTCAAACCTAGTAAAACCTAGTAAAACCAAATCTAGTAATAAACAAACCTGTACATTTCCGGATGTGAAACTCCCACCTCCATATCCATGTCTATTGTGACTACTTCTCCCTCCGCCACTGAGAAGAGAATAAAAAATAGAACCTTAAAGATAAAGGCTGAAACAAACTTGTTAAATTGCCACTAATAAAATTTGGGCCCACTCGGTGCAAAAATGGCCCACGTGGTCCCAAAATATTTAGGCCTACATATACCAGGTATAATCCAAGAGCTGAATACCAAGTTTGGCTACAATCTGACTTACAATTGTGGAGTTACTGCAATGCAAAGAAAATGTGGGCCCAAATGGTCCAAAAAATATTGGGTCCCACAAATTTGGCCGAAAGAATGTTTCCCAAAATGCATTTGAGGTGGAAATAAAATTTTGGCCCACCCAGTCCAAAAATGGGCCCGAAATTAGTTGGTGCCCAGATGGTCCAAAACAAAATAAGACCTACATATGTACCAGCTATTAACCAACATCTGTATACCAAGTTTGGTTACAATCCGACCTAAGGTTGCGGAGATACTGCAAATGTAAAGATATTTACGTTTGACCCAATAACCTCATTAATATTCATTAGGTCTGTGCCTAAAACAACTTCTCACTATAATTAATCTACATAGCAAGCACAACAAATATCCATCACTCCATTGTGTAGTTTATAGTGCACCCAAGCAAGTGTCACAGATGCACACACAGGGGTTTGGCAGCCAGTCGTCCAGCCGTCTTTTGCATGGCCGGTTTCGCACAATGATGGCCTATCTTTCCGTGCACGGCTTGCAAAATATATATGAAGCAGTTTTCTCAAGTTTTTAGTACAGAGTAAGCAAATACACAGAGTTATAGAAATGAGACAACTATGTCAATATTGTTCTGGTTGTTTTCTTTTTTTGCTTCGGACTTTCCCTTATTTTACCAATCAAATCTCGTATTGACTAACTAAACAGCTTGCATTTTACCCGCCAATACCTCTAAAAACAAAGTTTCTAAGGAAGGGGTTGCCCCCTTAACCCCACAAGGTCCCCTAAAGCGGGCCCCTTTGACCCCCGCCACGAGGGGCTATCGCCATCATGTTGCCCAAAAAAGGTAGGACACCCACCTTAAAAATTTGGACACCCACATCTATCATTTCTGCCTCAACCCGTGCACACACACACACACGCACACCAACTTGACTGCATAGTTTCCTTTGCTGGAATCGAGGAACCAAAAACTAACTCAATATTTTGAGCTCAAGTATTACATAGTAGGAAATATTACTTTGACATCTTATCATGTTTGTACAAACAATTAAACTGTCATGCTTCAATAGGAGACAATATCCACTATTATTCTTGCTTTTTCTTGTTTTCAAACGTCAATTGCTAACATGATCCAATAACTTCCTTCTAGGATCAACTTTCAAAATCCTTTGTTTTTTTTGGCAAAATGTCATTTTTGTCTCCTATGATGTAAACAGAAGCATTTTATGGTAACCGTTTATAAATGTATGTGTGAAACCAGGAAGACAGACTCTGAGTATGATATCATATCTCTGAGTATGATATCATTCAAATACCACACAAACTTTGAACTTTTCAAGGAAAACATTTGCCAAAACCTTGGTTCCTGCTTCCTCTCACTTTGAAAGAAACTTTACCTGGTAGCTCGGCTCTGCGACCTGGCTAAAGAAAAGGCTCTCAATTTCTCAAGCTCTTCACTGTCAACATCATATCTTTCCTGAATTGGTAATCTTGAGCCACACATGTAGTACATCCGATCCACTCTGTGTTGGTATGTTGCAACCTAGGAAAAAGGCAAAATACAGAGAATGTTATAAACTGTTCATTCAATGCACACCTTATCTGGTAGGGGGAAAGGGGGGGGGGGAAGGGGGACAGTGGAAAGAAGAATGTTTGCAGTAAATTCCTCAAAGCTTGGACATTATTTGCAGACAAAACTTTTACCAATGTACTTTGAAATTTATCCTCAAATTTTGTAGAAAAAAAAGAAGCATTTTCTTTTTCCCTTTGAAGTTTGGAAAATGCTTAGAACATGTTGAGAAATCCTACCTCAGAGACTCTTTTCAAATGTCTGGTATGGTCCAAACTCTTCTGTTCTTCTTTGAATCGACGGACCTGTTCGCTCTTCACCTCCTCCCCTTCATCCTGACCCCTTTTGAGGAAAGAAACTTGAGGGTTAACTTCTATTGCAGCCAGACTATCTATACCCCGCAATGGCACCCACTTTGGAGAATTTTCAGGCATTTTTCATGGCTGTGAACTTTATTACAAATAAAATATCAACACTTTCAAATCAGCGTTAAAGACGTTTCATTTCAAACAAACCTATGGTTAAGTGTATTCTATTGTATTTTGTATATGTTTGTTAAGGGCATTGAACCCTGGGATTTTGCGCTATATAAGCATCGGTGTAATCATAATAAAATACTTTCATTCATGTGTTCAAAGACTGCTATAGATTATTGCACTTGTATAGCAACATGCTTATTTGGCAGAGAGCTTTACGATATCAGGTTAATTCATAACTTCCCTGGTTTGGTTAT
Source organism: Apostichopus parvimensis (assembly GCA_000934455.1). Classification (NCBI taxonomy): domain Eukaryota; kingdom Metazoa; phylum Echinodermata; class Holothuroidea; order Aspidochirotida; family Stichopodidae; genus Apostichopus; species Apostichopus parvimensis. The sequence goes on from KN890543.1 coordinate 13,549, forward strand.
GTTTAAACGACAAATTTACCTGTCTCCTCACAACAACTGTACTCTTGGTTTAACATTTCTTGGACACTTGTTGGTTTAATAACAAGTCCTCTAGACAGAGTAGAGTAAGAGTGCAGTTGTTGCACAGAGACATGTAAGCGAGGAGTGAAGTCAGTAGTACAATAGTGTAATTATCTTATATCTAGAAATAGAGATCTCACCCCACAGACTGTGACTGTAGTACTCTGGCAGGTCCAAGATATCGATACTGGGAGCAGACAGACATGGCCTTCCGAGCATTCCTGGATATGAGCTTGCCGCCTTTCTCATGGCTCCGTGATGTCAATAGAGGGAGCTCTTTGGTTTGGCTCACTGAACTGTGGATAGCAACAGACATTTCAACATAGAGAGTAACATGTGCAGATGGTGACTTTCTATTGTTGTATGATAAAGGTGAGGCAACAATAAAGACATTGTTTAATGGATGAAAAAAAACCAGTGGCATAATCGATAGGTAGGAAGTTTACTCCACGCCCAACATGCTTGTTACAGAGAATAAAATATTTTGAATGCACCAGTCGTCCATTGCTATGGTTGAGGAGAGTTGCATGAAGTGCAGGCACTTGCATTTCAAGCAATATAACCTAGCAACTGGAAGGATGTGGGTTCAAACACTGGCCAGTCAATCAAGTTACATTTCTTATCAAGCAATCCACGATGTTCCTAGCTCAAATGGCCTTCCAAAATTGGTGACTCAAATCCAAACTGAGCTAAACCATTTAATCAGATGACCACATTTACTTGTCAGGTAAGCTGCAATGCATTCAACCATTCCAACATGCATGTGACTCTGCTAAGTGCTCTAAAGTAAATAATCACATTAAAGGTACACACAGTACTTGATAACTAATTATGTAAAGTGAAAGTAGTTAACATGTGTTAATCAACCCCAAAAGATTCCATAGGGACCACAAGCACATCTGTTGATTTATATTTCAGACACAAAGTGTCTACTCTATTCCTTGGAATACATTACCCAAAAAAATGTTACCAAAAACATATATGATAAAGAAGGGGGGTTACATGTCTTGAAGGTTAGGTAGATATGAGTGCATATGAAACAATGGAGACAGGTAAGTGTGGAGTGAAAATGTAAACCACAAAGATTTAAAGTTATAAGTCGAAAAGTTGGATGGTATGTCATAACCAAGTTATGAAGAAAAACTAAACATACTGAAAAGTTCAGACTTGATTTTTGTAAATTTTAGAATCCAATGAAATGAATTGGCATGGATCAATGGGGGAGGGAGGGGGGAATATCCCAAAGTAGTTTTAGACTAATGGGAGGATGCTTCCCAGGAACCCTCCCCACCCCTCCCTACATGGGGAGTCTGCTTCAACAACCCCAGGGCCGCATCCCTTCCTGGATCTGCCCTTGATGACTACTCAACTACTTTGAAATCATCGCACTTCAAAATTTTTATCTTTGGGGGTTCTGTAATTTGAACAGCTGCAATCTTATTTGGATGAAATATGCCAAGGGTTTATTAGTGATATGATCCAAGGGTTTAACAGTGAAATATTCCTAGGGGTTTAACAGTGAAATATGCCAAGGGTTAAACAGTGAAATGTTCCAAGGGTTTAACAGTGAAGTCGCTGTAGATTATCGACTGAGGAAAAACAGAAGCCTCAACGAGATTATAATTTCTCATAGATTTACACATATTGTTCAGTCTTTGTTATTTTGCTACATTTTTTTGAACAACCAAAAGGAAAACCTCTTTAAACCCTACCTGATATAAAGAAACAATTTAGGTGAGGTTATGGTCTATGGCAAACCACACTTATTATGGTATGAACTTCCTACAGCCCAGTTCCCACCCTACATAAATAATCATTCACACCAAAGAACTTCACATCATTAATGTAAAGAGAAGAAAGATGAGCCCGGTGATACCAGCTGGTGTGACTTGATAGAACATGAAGAGTGCAATCTACATAGCAAAACACATTGTCACTTACTGAAAACTCCATGGCACACTTTGTGTGGGTCTGTAGAGAGATTTACAATGTACTTACTATGAGTGATTAACAACTAGAGTTTCATACTGCCTACACCCTTTGCAGACTACCATGGCAAATGGCAAACCAATTATAATATTGTTTATACTGTAACACCTCAGGAAATGTTTTTAAATTTTGAGCACTTCTTACCTTAACAGATAATCAAGGTTCTTGTACTCATATGAACTTATATACACTTTAAAAGTTATCTGCATTTTTAATTTTGAAGCTTTATCATGTTTATAATGGGTTTTTGTAATTTGACTTATGTTGACCTCAAAATGACCTTTCATCGTATTGCAATTAACATTTTGACAGCTTTTGTTTTAAAAATAAATGCTTACCCAACAGATCCAGATTGTGACTGAGTTAATTTCTGTGGAGAGAAACAAAGACTGTGTTAAACTTTGACCTACTTTTTACAGTGTCTCTTTAATTGATCATCCCAAGACCAATAAAGAAAGCTAACGATTTTCAGATGGGAATAAACAATCGTATGACGGTACATTCGTGACTGTAAGGGCATTAATTATGTTCTTTTAATTGCTAGCTGTGATGAGGATATTGCTGATGGTGCTCAGTTGTTTAGTTCTATCCTTCAGCTATGTGATGGTTTTATCTGATTCAGCAGGAAATATAAAGAATTATACAAGGAAACTGCTCGAAGCAAGGAAACATTTCCCTAACTTTGTACATTCCTTTAAGTATACATTATAATTCCACTAAAGAGGGGGGGGGGGGAATAATCAACAAAAGTGCCTCAAACTACAAATTTGATGTTTTTCATTTTTGACTAAATGGCAGTTTGGTTGTTTCCCATTCATAGATTAAAACTGAAATCGCAAAAGTGGTTACGATTTGACTCACGAGCACAGCATCTACAGTGTCTATCAGTGAAGCTGCATATTTATAACACACGCATGGTACGCTAATACAGGGGACACACAGAGTTGCTGTATTCCACCATACTCATATTAAACATGTTATAAGTGACATATTCCATTGTACTTAAATAACATGTATAAGTGACATAAGTGGCATAAATCAAATATGAAGATTATCCTTTGTGAAGATTGATTCAATGGTTTCTTGGAAACCTAAAGATTTGCTCTCCAAGAAAAAAACTATTATTGGAATAGAGAGCATACTTCAGTTGTAGTATCTGCAGGTACCTGATCGTCACACTAATATTGATGTGTATCACAAAACTTTATCACATAATCTCAGGCAGAAGCCAAAGATATAGAAAAACATACAGCAATTTGATTTTTAATATGCTTGTGTGGATTTCTCTTCAAATGTGCAATATTGTGGTAAAAGGGTAGAAATGTTAAGTGTTAGCACTATACCAGGGTAATGAAACTATTTCATGGTCACAACTAGGTAGTTACATCACAATTATTTTGTTCAAATTTGAAGAATCTAGCTCAATTTCCCTTCTATTGCAACACCTGCATACTTACATCCTTGTGACATGTTTTGTCAAATTAAAGCACAAGTTTGTAACATGTTACAAAGCACTATACCATGTTACAGTTTAATGCATTTCAGCTGAAGAAAATTTTTATTAACAAAATGGAGAGATCTTACTTGAGATTCTAGCACATAAAGGGTGGGATATTCTGATAACACATTGCTTTTAATGAGACAATGCATTATAACGTTTGTTTTCACATACCAGGTATTTGCACAAAATATAGGTACCTAAAATGTTGAAGAGTTGGGTAAGTGGGGGGGGGGTGGGGAGAGGACTGCACAAAACTGGAGGGGTAAGAACAAAGTAGATGGATCACAATTTTTGCTTGATGGGTGAGAGGGAGGGAAGGAGGTGTGGTGAATGAATGTTGAGGAATCTAGATATAATTGCAATACCTTTATACTCACACAGTTTTTCAAAACTACAGTACAAATTCAAAGCTAGAACTGCTCATTTGATAGAAACAGAAAGAGGATATATCTTTCTTGATCTCATATCTCCATTAAAAAATCTTCATTTCCAATATGCTACAATTTCATCCCTTAAGCCATTCATGAATCTACACAAAGCACAGAGCTAGACACTGTTTGATATAGACTTTCCTCTTTGATCGAGAGGGGACCTCTCTGTATCCTTTTACTTGTATTGACACTCACATCAGCCTTAAGAACTGCAAGTGTTTACTCAACTCCAACTAATCAATAAAAGTGACTGGAAACAAGACTAAGGTACCAGACAGGTATGTCAAGGGACCATTTATATGCTAATTTAATATTCAACAGACACTCAGACCAAGACAAACAATCTTGTCTTTTGTAAGCAAACTAAAATCAATAGAAAACCATTCAAACTGTTTTCTTCGTCTTCTTTTTCTGAAGAGACAGGTGACACAAAACAAAGAGCAAACATTTAGTAAGAGAGGATTATAAGATCTTTCACACTTTGTCTCCAAACTGAGATCTTTGCATCGGAGAAAGTTAGTATCCAACTTCTATTTCTTTCTAAACTTAGCCAACAGTTTTCTTGCAGGATAATATATAAGTCCATACTATTCATGTGGGCTTTAATCACACTGGACAAACTCATTTCTAATTTTAAGGACAAATAAATGTAAATATGGCACAAGAAATCAAGACTGGGTGAAAACTTTAGTATGAGCTGCCAGCAACCATCATGCAGACTTTCTTGGCTTTAGTCAAAGTTAAAAATGCTAACTACAAGAATGACTACATTTTGCCACCTTTCTTCGATCCCAACATAATCTATTTGAATAATGTAAGACATCCATAAGATATCGTATTGGATAATGTAAGACATCCTAAAGGGCCCTTAGCCTTATACAGAAGGGGCCATTTGAAATTGTGCACACTTAAGTGTGTGGGTGTTACACGTTTCCAACGATCCGGGGTAAAATGTTGTCAGTTAGTGGTGCAAGAAGGCCTTGTCTTGATACAAGACTGTGAAACCTTGAAATGTATCGTCTTCTTTGCAGACATGACGATCCAATTTACGTACCAAAGGGACATTCTGATATGCTGTACTCTTCTTTGCAATCTGTGGTAATTTGCTATGTTGTCTTGAGAGAGGATGAGTCCTGGGTCGTAGGAGACTGTCTCTGCTCTCAGATCCTAGCTGGCAATGACTCGGCTGAGGATAGAAGGCTGTGTGTAGTCGAATACTATGGTGATGAGGGTAGAAGTCCAACTTTAAATTGCCAAGGCTTGGTTCAACAACCTTATGAAATATTTGCTCTGTTGGTCCTGCAAAGATGTCAAAGTGAATATAAAATGTTTAATTTCTTTGAAATACAGAACAGTTGAAGGAGTGTTACAATTGATACCTTGCTTTTCCATGGTCACATTAAAGTAAATCCACCATGTCCAAATAACCGTCAATAATGTTTTTCCACTTTATTACCAGTCAGAAAGACCTAAGAACTCCAGATATCTTGAAATTTTTTAAATCCACTCGGATGTTCAGGTAACATAGTAATATGAGTACATGTTTCCAATGGATACCCTGAGGTGTTCGGTAACCTTACATTGGCTGGAGTAAATGCACTTAATAACAACACAGCAAAGACACTTGTGGACAGGCATACTGCAAATGCCAACATGATTCATGGCAAAGCAAAAATCCAATTATGTCACCTTTTCTATAATCCTAATGTAAGAAAATTTCTAGTTTACAGGATAAGTGTTTTCGTGAGGTCACAAGACACCTGAAACAGCTTTGATTGTTGTACAGGAGTCACAACAATGGTCAGTGACGGTGTAAAAAGCTCAAATTATTACAGGCAGAGGGGGATGTCCCTACTGGTGTCAGGCAGTGTTGTAGTCGAGTACTTCTGACTACCAAGTACCTGATGTCCAGAATACTAAGTATACTAGTGTCCGAGTTCAGCATTTTAGAATCTGAGTACTGAGTATCTAGAGTTCAAGTAACTTTTCATCCGAGTACATTTTGAATACTTTAGCTTTATTGAATACACAAACACCTTATTCATATATAAATATCCCATGATGATATAATGCAGTTGAATGTGATGTAATTGCTCAGATTTTGATAAATTCAGAATTATCAGAAATTCTTCTGATATTGGAAAGACAGAGACAAATCTTTGTAAAACCATTACCAGTTCTGTACGTTAGCAACAAACACCACTCACACACTTTCATCTTCATACAGTCTATATGTATGTGGTAATACATTAGTAGACATGAATGATACTGCTAGTTGATATATGTTAACTTATTTGTGTGCACCCTGTTACCACATTCTACGTTATATATACCGCGTGGCTTACTCTCTCGCCTTAACTGAATAAATGTTACACATTCTACTTTTCTTGTTGGAATCATCTTTCCACCTTCATGGCATCTACATCACTGATGTGGTAGAGATGTACAGTATGAGTATAGTACTATTATTGAGTAATACAATAGAATGCCGAAATGATAAACAGTTATGCAACTTCCTGAAATAACATCAGTTACACATTACTCATTTATTATACACTCTTAAAGTACTTGTCCTGAGTGAGTGCCATGTACTTTAAAGGCATTAAAGACTCGCCGCATACCGCGTCCCCCCCTGAGAAAAAGTTAACTTTCCGTTGCTTGCAAGTGAAGTTTTTCTCTTGTCGCTACAAAATGCAGACAGTAATGAAACGTGATACCTTGTAATCTTTTATCTAGACCTGAGATGTCAATCGCTGCTATGTACACCATGTTGTGGGTATTGACCGACGTGGCTGTATGTACTGACTGTACACTAGTGTCTAATTACCAACGGTAGAAAGCTGCGTGCGTATTTTCTGGGATCGATGGTGGTGTCTATCACTTCTGTTACACCTCATTCGAAACTAGGTCAGATTACCGGCATAAGACGTTTCTTTGTGCGCGATTCTTCACACCCTTTAACCGAGTTACAAGTATGAGTACTTTAGCATCAACTTCTGAGCACTGAATGACGAGTAAATGTACCTTAGCATCCAGTACTTTTGGTCAAGTGTGATTACTGAGTACTTGCAGAAAAATTTCAGTACTACTCAAGTACTACAACACTGGTGTAATGGGCCTTGCTCATGCACAATCAACTAGGCTGGTAGGCAAGAATACGTATTATAACTTTTTGACTTGAGTTCAACTATAATGAGATGTCTAATGTGAGATGTACCATGGCTAGGAATGGATATAACAAAACCGGTTAACAGTTATTGGCCAGGCCTTGCAATTGTTCAATACAGCTGATATCAGGCTCAGAGCTTGATAACAATGTTGAGACCTGTGCATATATGATTGAACTAGGCTAAGCCTTTACCATTTTTTTTTTAAATATGAAGTGGTGTTCAGTTAGCCTAGGCCTAAATGTCTTTTTGCTGCTAAGGGATCAACTTTGAACCTATCAAATATATCGTACATTTGAATAACCTTTAACAATAGCCAGCCTGCCTCACTTATACTGCTTTCAGCACCTAGTCCTACGGCCAAACGTTCATGATTGTCTTGCTTAGGCTAGCCCTAAGCTATAGACCTAGAGCATTGGCCTAAAACCCCAACCATAGGCCTTGTACGAGTGCGATCATCTTCCATTTAATTAAATGCCAGACCACTAAGTTACTAACCACGTTTTGCAGTTTCAGTGCCATACATTTTCCATACAATATTAACATTTTCCACAAATAATGCTAATTGTCAGGAATTAGGCTGCTCGGGAAACTGTTCTGTGTACTCTGGCTGACAACCACATCACCATCGATCGGGTAAGGTGTTAGTGCAGATGTGTCCTAATCGGCTGATCCAATACTCATCAAATATTAGTACACTTGCAGTAACGTCCTTCCCGTGTTTATATTACAAGTACCGAATAAAGTAAGCTAACCATTGTATACACTGTATGTACTGGGACATAGCGGCAGGTCCCAGCCATAACGCATGATTGCACTCATTGTTGACATCGATTAGGTCGTTGCTATGGATTACTACAATCTAACATAGGTGCCAAATAAATACAATTTTCAGCTCATGATTCTTTTAGCTGGCTTTTAAATATGCTTCCTATATTAATTTATGTAAAATAAATTTATAACATATTTTGTCAGCATTTTTGGTTAAGTTTATGCTGTAAAATATATTATTGAATCTTTGAAAGCAAATACTACCCTATGAATAAATCAACGATTCTTAAACTTTACAAACGGAAGCAAAACCAAGTTTGTTAGAGATCAATGAAGCAAACCCACCTACACTGAAGGAAATGTTTCCTAAATCTCGGAAAACAGAGTTTAAACGGACTGTCCTTCGAAATGGCCATGATATTTAAAAGAACAGTCCAGGTTTTGGTATGTTAAAGAGGAACATAATCTTAGCATTGTGGTGAAATTTGCATTCAATTCCTATGTACCGTTTTTGAGATATGGACGGTTGAAGTTGCCACCTTTCATACCAAAAGTGACCTTGGAGCAAACAGGTGTGACGTCTAATTTCCATAACGTGAATGTACTATAGGTATTGGTATTTTATAAACTCCACATCCCCTTCAGACAAGCTAGTAACCCTATCCAATTCAAGGTCAAATCAATAGACAGAAAAAGAAGGAAAAAAACAAAACATTATTTGTCAGTGTGTAACTATGACATCACACCTGTTTGATCACTTTGGTAGAATGCCAGAGAACTTCAACTGTTAGTATCTCAAAAAAACGGTACATAGGAATTGAATGGAAATTTCACTAGAATGCTTAGATTATGTTCCTCTGTAATAAATCATAAAGAAATTTTGACCTGGACTTTTCTTTTAATTGCCATAATACATACAACTTGTATTTGTTTAGAAACAGTGAAAGTTATGCATGATGTTCGCGTAATCGCGTTTGCAGAAACCTTTACATTTATTATGTTGACAAAGGGAGACCACTGACTTTTCTTTAAAAAAATTAAAAGGTACCAATTTGCCGTGATTCACTGTATTTGCGCTCAATTATGTTCGTATCACCCTAGCCCTACAGTTCCTATAGTTTTTTTTTTAATTCTATGTTCATTCATACTTAGTAAAGATTCCTAAATCCTATTGGTCCATTCAGGTCAGCTGACCGTGGTTAATCCTGTGAGTAACGCACGGTAAAATTACGGGGCATCACTTGTATAAATCCTTGGTTATATGTAACCAAAAATGTTTTGTTTTATGATTTTTCCCCCACACAAATGGTAGTGTATGAATGAACGGGGTTAATCAACGGTCTAGCGTGCGTTACTCACATGATTAATGCACTCCGGGTGTTAATGCTATCGCTGGATGCACTCGGGCTCCGCCCTCGTGCATCGCTTGCATTATCCCCCGATCGTGCATTAATCCTGTGAGTAACGCACGCTAGACCGTTGATTAACCCCTTATTTGCGCACCTTCAAAATTGATATAGCTCACAACAGACTGGGACAGAAACACATGCAGAAGGGAAGGAGATGGGGTCGAACGTCAGTTTATTATTGCCATTAAAGGTAAATTAAAAAAATGATGAGAACGAATTATAATTGGTAACAGTTAATCCACTGACCATACTGTACCAACTGATGCTAGCTGTAGTGGCCAGGGGCAGGTAGACTCCAGTCGGGGAGTAATATAATTCAGTCTGTTTTTTTTTTACATTCAGTCGGGAAGAATCAGCTGATTTTTCTGAGTGAATGACTCCCTTTCCAACCTCATGCAAAACTTCAATAGTGTAAATCTAGGCCTATGAAGATTCCTTTAATCCGTATTCTTGATCCAAAGATTATTCAACGCAGAAGATGTAATGAGTCGATTTCGTTTATTTTCTGCTAATCTGTTAATCTGATAATCTGTTAATCTGAGTGGTAATCTGGTAACTAAACAAATGAAAACGGAACATACGTTTGTAATTAAACAATCAGG
>KN890543.1:33082-52764 GCA_000934455.1 Apostichopus parvimensis
TTATCAGATAAATCAGAAACTAGCAATGATCTAGCAACAAGCTTGGATCAGGGAACTTGAACAGCTCGATCCCTGCTTGTATTGTAAAATGAGAATGTAGTACAGAAATGTACACGTTTATAGGGTAAATGTACTTATTCTTCAAACCCCTCCCTGTATGACCTCAGAACCTCTATGGCGGGCCATCAGTCTCAAATCATGGGAGATCGACTTATACCGATTTAAATCGACATATACCAGTTTCCTTCGACTTATACCGGTTTCCAGCAGCCGCGCTGAAATTGACTTCTACCGATTTAAATCGACATATACCAGTTTACTTCGACATATCATCGATTTATTTTACTTATCATCGATTTAAATCGATGATAAGTAAAAGAAATCGATGATATGTCGAAGTAAACTGGTATATGTCGATTTAAATCGATGATATGTAGAATGAAACTGGTATATGTCAAATTAAATCGACATATACTAGTTTCATTCTACATATCATCGATTTATTTTACTTATCATCGATTTAAATCGATGATAAGTAAAATAAATCGATGATATGTCGAAGTAAACTGGTATATGTCGATTTAAACCGATGATATGTATGGCGGGCCATCAGTCTCAAATCATGGGAGATCGACTTATACCGATTTAAATCGACATATACCAGTTTCATTCTACATATCATCGATTTATTTTACTTATCATCGATTTAAATCGATGATATGTAAAATAAATCGATGATATGTCCATTTAAATCGACATCTACCAGTTTAAATCGACGATATGTCGAATTAAATCGGTAGAAGTCAATTTCCGTGGACTTATACCACTTTCTAGCGTCTCAAATCGACATATACCTATTTAAATCGACATATCATCGATTTAGCTCATTAACATATTCCAAATCCCGATTTCGGTGATGATTGACATGTGAAGAAACATCACGTGCAATCACCTGACAAGGCGGGCGAATAATGCAATAGTTCCAAATTACGAAGCTAGCAAGCTAGCAAGGGTGTTCATCATGATTATGTCAATGGTAATTATGAACAATTACTTGCAAAAAGATTTCGGTGTTACAAGGCTGAAAAACTGATATGTCAATGACGTGCAATTATCTCAATGCAAACTGCATGGCTTGTCTACTCAAACACGTGGAGCTATAGTATAGGAATACACATGCAACTGCATAGGCCTACAGTACGTACACCGATGCAATTACCTACTCCAGTTACACCATAAACAAAGATGATATTGTTCTGCAGGGAGGCCTACTGTAAGATCACGCTTTACTGTAGCTAAATATATACCCAGGGGATTAACAATTACAGTATTCAAGCTTAAATCATGCATTCCACTGTGCGCGTGTTTATTTACAATTATTCACCCGCCTTGTCAGGTGACTACACGTGATGTATCTCCACATGTCAATCATCACCGAAATCGGGATGTTAATGAGCTAAATCGATGATATGTCGATTTAAATAGGTATATGTCGATTTGAGACGCTAGAAACTGGTATAAGTCCACGGAAATTGACTTCTACCGATTTAATTCGACATATCATCGATTTAAACTGGTACATGGTAAGTAAAATAAATCGATGATATGTAGAATGAAACTGGTATATGTCGATTTAAATTGACATATACCAGTTTCATTCTACATATCATCGATTTAAATCGACATATACCAGTTTACTTCGACATATCATCGATTTCTTTTACTTATCATCGATTTAAATCGATGATAAGTAAAATAAATCGATGATATGTAGAATGAAACTGGTATATGTCGATTTAAATCGATGATATGTAGAATGAAACTGGTATATGTCGATTTAAATCGGTAGAAGTCAATTTTAGCTGCTGGAAACTGGTATAAGTCGAAGGAAACTGGTATATGTCGATTTAAATCGGTATAAGTCGATCTCCCATGATTTGAGACTGATGGCCGCCATAAACCTCCTGTATACACACGTTGTCGGATACCTCCTGCTTAGATTGGAGTTGATCTCATTATGTTCAGGTAGAGGCCTGCGTAAAGCGACAGTTGGCCAATGAACTCGTTAGCCAATCATATATCGGAATTGAGCCGGGTCGTGTTTGAACCAACTCCAAGCTGTCATGAACGAGGTAGAGTTAGTTTTCTCTCTTCTTTCTCTTCATATAGATATATTTAAAAATCAATTAAAAATGAATACTTTAACGCATGTTTTAGAGATTTAGTCTATTGCTGTGTATTTCATTAGCCATTAGTATTCAAGCAGATTGTTGGACAATTATTGTATCTAAGTTGTTACTCTACTCAGTGGCGTACCTAGAATAGCTGGCACCTGGGCGGATCCTACCTTTGTCACCCCGTGCGGGCGGTTGCCGTCCTGAGGGAGGGTTCAAGGTCAGGGGAAGAAACTTTTATTTCTGTATAAGGTTGCTTAGATTCAAAATGGTGCTTTGGCAAACTTTGAACCACCGATTATATGTTGATAATCCTCATTCTTTAGTGCCGAGTGTAGTCTTAATTTTTCCTACTGTTGGTTCAATATATTCATTCTTATAGACAATGTAGATTGTCATAGAAGCCACCACAATGATTTAGAAAAATAGGGGAAATATCCACCAGGCTATTCTTCAATCTTTCGGCTGGGAACAGGTACGGTTGTAGGCGCCTAGGCGTAGGCCTAGTTCATACGCTGATCAGGATTGCCATATAGCTGTAAAATCTTACGGCCAACAGACTATACTTCTGTACGGCTAGAGTTTGGCCAAAATAACGGATATTTTCCTGTAATTTTTGGGCAAAACAGTTATCATGAGGATCAGGGCCCTTTCCCAAGTGGCTACCACACCCATCCGTAACGGTACCCCTCCCCCTCCTATTTCGGTGGATGTGGCACCCGACTGGTACCCGGGCGAACCGCCCCCCCCCCCGCTCTGTACGCCACTGACTGTACTAAATTCTATCAAACCATTTGAGTACAGTGTATTTTAGTTTCTAAACCACCCTCCACTATATTGCAGCCTCCTGTGTAGTTTTGATATTTTAATGTATATTTTTCACGAGAAAGAATATTTACTTCTTGCGCAAGTTCTTTTGCAACGTCTGCTTCCCTCAGCTCATGTACGTGTGTCACTTGTTTTGTCATTGATTTACGCGTTTGTGTTACTGTGAACGGTTGTACAATTCATTCTCTTTTTACAATCCAAGCGTATTGCCAAATCATTGTTAGTTTCTCATATCTCTGTTAACCGTTCGTTTACATTGACAACGTTTTCAACTACAATGAAGTTTCTTCTATTTACTTTTCTTCTTCTGTATTATGACTGTTATGATGGTCATTTTGTTTACCATATGTTCGTTTGCCTGCCTATATATGCCCTGCTCTCAGCTATCTATTTCGAGATTGAATCTACACACTGAGATACTCTTGTTAAAACTTGCTAACGTAGGCCCACTTGTGACATCGCGTCACGCATAGTTTGCAAAGTTTACGAATCAGGGTTAGTATTTACATTCAACCCTTGCTTACTAAATCATAAAGGTGACAGAACAATTATTTTATCCACAAACATTGTCGCAGTGGAATAGTTTTGCGCGTGTTTTTCTTTAAAATTGTTACCAATTTTTATATTTACACTTATCATTTTGATAAATTGTGACGTCTATATTGTACAACCGGTGTGAAGTTAGATACTTATTCCTCGTTCCTCTTTCGACATTCGCGAATAAGTAACTGTAGTATACATGTTACTTATGCGATAATGAATTCGATATACAACTATGGAAAGCCAAATGCTTCCGTACGAGATTATCAAGGGTTTTTTCGTCGAAAAAGTACATTTTAGTGTATTTTTCCAAAGATAATGAGGTTTTATCAATTGGTCAAATGAACTCTAATGACAATGTAGAAGGCTACCATAATGCATCTTGCCCGGTCCAAAGAGTTCTTGTTACCCATCGGTTTGGTGATCCAGTGCGTGCTGGATGGATTAGGGCATAATGCTTTTTCGTGGTCCCGTTACATTAATTTACGAAGTGATGATTTAGTGGTCATTTAAATTGATCAAGCACTCTTTGGATCGGGCAAGACGCATTGTGGTACTTTTCTACATTGTCTTAAGAGTTCATATGACCCATTGGTTAGGTGGTCCAAGGCGTTCAGGTCTTGATTAGGGCCCAACGTTTTTCGTGGCCCCGTTACATCCATCTAATAAGTGATGGTGTATTGGTCATGTGAATTGGTCAAGCACTGTTTGGACTGGGGAAGACGCATTATGGAAATTTTCCAACGGTTTTGATATATTGTATTTAACTTGTACAAACATATGAGAAATAAATTTGAAAATGAAACTTTCGGATTTACTATTTGCGATAACGGCTGCCCATAATAAAACAAAGCACACACTAACCGATAATATGCTAGAATGGTCACTAACACATGAAGAAAGATTATTGCATCATTTATGTACACACGCATTTCACAGTATATGATCGTACACAATCCCACGTTGAGACTTTGTGACTACTGAAGTAGCTACAGTCCCAATACAGCTCACAATTGGAAACCATACTTCAAGAAGCACGATTGAAAGCACCAACGACGTTCATTTGACCAGGTGTATGTAAGGAATAATTTTAATGAAAATTTGTATAGGCTTATGGTTACACTAAAGTAATGTCTTCCCAACTTATATTAATACCAGCTAGAAAAGCTATTCAGGCCTACCTGATGTCAGTACACAGCTGCACAGTGAAACGGAACGTCCATTGCTCCAAAGTGTGACAGCTGCTAGCCCAGCCTAGAAAAGTAGAAAGTTACTGCTAGGTTTCGGACCTAAATTGTAGGCCATTTTTGCTAATATTAAGTCAGGCCCTGGGTTAAGTTCCTTAGATGAGAAGTTAGGAACTTCAACACATGAAGTGTCTGCAGGGGCTTATGCCGAACAACAGCACAGTAAGTATAGTAGGAACATACAATTATGCTTTATTATTTATTAATAGTAGTCACAGATTTTAGATTGGAACAAAAGCAACAACTTATGGGAACTGGCAAATCATAAATACCCACTGCCAAAAAGCTGTTTGCTCAACTCAGTGGCATTCAGGAATACAGTAACTCTGTGGTTGTGTAGAAATTAATGTTATTTATATTTGCAAAGTTTTAACCTTGCATTTGGATACAAGGAAGGTAGACCAACAAAGTTTCCAATTCCAGGATTGTTCCAAATTTTGTATGAAATTGAATGAATTTATTGTGACAACTAGCGTAAAAATAGACTTTAGATGGTCCAGTGAATCCTGCTGATTTATACCATGATTTATACCAAGTTCTATCTATTGCCATGGCCCTAATGTTTGTAACCAAAATCTCTTTTCTCCACAGATGAAATATTAATTCACCATGGCTGAATCAACAATGACTTCAGATGAGAAACTTAATCTAATAACAAGGAATCTCCAGGTACAGTATGAGTTTCAAATTAACAAATTCATCGCTTCAAATATACACAAAAGTGTTTGTAGTTCTTTTGTAGCCTATAGGCAGGCGGACCTATATCAGCTCAGCTACATATGATCTTCTTGTGATTCTTTTGTACTTGGGAGCTCCACCGGCATCACTAATCTAAAGGGACAAAAGGTATAATCAGTCTTACTTCAGCCATTACATCTATTTTGTGACTCCTTTTATGTTTGTCAATTTCCTACCCCTCCCCCCCCCCCACACACACACACTTCCCCGACCATCCTGAATTTATTAGCAGGAATGGAAAGATGACCTAGAACTGATTCTTTTGCTTTTTTGAAGGCTAGCAGAAGATATGTCTGTGCATGATCTGTGAACTTACATTGTTCTTCTCAAAATCTGGTATCTATTGTGGATTTCATAATTTTCATGACCCTCATATATCCTGTCTGGCTGTCTTTACTGACTCTTACTGAACCTTTATATTTCGTGTTGTGCACCAAATGGAACATTGAAGAATCTCCTGCAAGCCTAACCATTTCTGGAGACGTATCTGCTGTAATTTGTACTTCAGCACCTTTCTGCATTTCTATGATTTTGGTCCAAGATACTCACAAGTTTCAACCTTCTGAAGTTGTAGAACTAGTAATACAGGTCTGCTAGTTTGAAGTATACAAGCTTCAAGTAAATTTTATCTCGAGTCAACTTTAGATGGGAAAAAAATTGGGGGTTCATATCAAAAGAAGAGCAATAAACACATGGCAAAAATAAGTATAAATTATGAATTTTTTTGGCAAACTTTGTCATAGCACCGACAGATATACATTATCCCTCTTTTAAATTTTTAAAGTATAATGAAATTGGAGTAAAACAGCAGATGCTGGTTCAGACACTGTATGATTAATGTGCAAAGTTCTAGCTCTGTATTCTGTGTGTCAAGTCCCAGACTATTCTGTGTCTGTAAAAAAAAATATTACATCTTTACTAATCAATCAATCAATCAATCAGACAGTCAGGAACTTTAAAACTCTGCTGAGATTGGATTTTTACTTGGATCTTCTATATACATTGGTTTTATACTCACGTCAACTCAAATCACAGTTTAATAAGATTCAATCTTTTCCATGCATCTACTGTATTATAGGAGGTTCTTGGTGAAGATAAACTGAAGGAATTACTCAAACTGGGCAAAGAGATATCCATTTACTGGGGTACAGCTACCACAGGTAAACCCCATGTGGCCTACTTTGTACCCATGAGTAAACTGGCTGACTTTTTGAAAGCCGGATGTAAGGTGAGTCAATATTCACAATGTGTACATGACATTGACTTGGGCTTGTATGACTCCAAGTCTGTTACAAAATATTTTTGGATGTATTTTGTGGTTGGTTGTTATTTTGATTGGAACCAAACAATCATATTCATGTATTAAAGTATCCTTCTGTCTAACTGAGGGATCTCTGTGGTAACAATCATTTGGCTTTCCATAATTATCAGAAATATTATTAGAAATCATAATAACAGCTGCAACTCTCCATAAAAATCCATCAGAGATTGACCATGTTACAAGTCTTTTCTCAATTCTAGTGTTATTTATGATTAAACATTAGCTTATTATACATATTGATGATTTAGAGGGAGTGACTGCCTAATTTTCTGTTTATATTATTCCTTTTGTTTCAAGGACACTGAACATAAGCTTGTGGCCTAAGGTGATTTTTTGAAATATTTTATTGTCTTCTTTGAAAAGAGGAACATCACATTATTCGAATGGTATATGTTGGCTTGTTATTAGGGGCTAACTTGTTAATTGCTAAAGTAAGGAATGTTGATGAGCGCAACACTCCACATCATAGGTTGAACATATTTAGTGAGTTTTCCAGATTTATCAAACTTCAAATCAGTATATTTTGGAAATGAAAAGAGCTTTTCCAAAAATTGCAAGAGATTTTGAATGAGATTATCACACACAACAAATGTACTGAATATGGAGCAACTTGGCTAGGTGTGTGTAGTACTTTAAATATTAAATCCATTAGAGGTGATCTACTGATCTAGTGTGCTGTAAATTTAATTTTTATGTACCTCTACCTTGTGTGCAGACATTTGAATACCTACTATGTCAGTCTAATTTCATTGTTCCAGTTGTGGTTTTGTCAAATAAAGGAGCAGATCGTTTATTGTTTTCAGTTTCCTTAGCTTTCATATAACTGCCCTGTGTTGTGTTACCAATTTGAAGCAGAGTCAACACATACTACAGTTTAAAGTGCATATTTCAGTGACCATGGATGATTGGGTACAAAAATTGGCATTAATGTTTTGCATAACCCATTCAAAACCATGCTAACATTTATCGAAAGAGATCTAAAATTGCAAAGTTTCAAGGTAGAGTGAGTGAGTAATGTCGTTGTGACAGAGGTTAAATGGTGTGTTTGTTTGTTTTATAAAGTAAAAATGACCTTCCATTGGAGAAAATGTCCTTTTCCAAGAACAGGTTGGATTTAGTACTCAAGCCATGATGAAGACATGTTGTTTATTTAATAGACCTATTAACAATTAATAGCTACTCTCTACACTAATATGGTCTTTTTGTGGCTTGGTTACAGGTTACTATTCTTCTTGCTGATCTCCATGGTTACCTGGACAACATGAAGGCCCCTTGGGATCTCCTTGCGTATAGAACACAGTATTATGAGGCTATCATAAAAGCCATGCTAAAGGCCATTAAAGTACCTATAGACAAACTCTCCTTTGTAAGAGGCACAGACTACCAACTGAGCAGGTTGGTAGATATGTTTCTTTCATTAGCCTGGATCAATGGCACAGCCACGAAAATGGATGGAAGAAGGCTCATGATGTTTTGCAGCTGTTAGAAATGACAACTTGAATCCATATTTTGGTGGAATTTTGTTACAATGTTTTCAGTATCATTTGATATTAAAATTCCATCACAAAGAAGATTATAAGCTGGAATAGCTGAGTTTCATTTCCAAACACAGAAGGAAAATTTTTAAGAAAATTTTTTGAAATTTTCAAAGTTGCCAATGTGATGATTAACGTAAAATGTAAGTGTCTAAGTGATGAAATACTCAGACCCCAAAATCAAATCATGAATTAAAGTTGCTCCTTAAACTTCTTTAGTTGGTGGCAATATCATTGCAGATTGTCTAAAAGTTTGATCAATTGCAAGCTCAGTTTGAAGGATACTTTGTGAGTTTGGTAAAACTGCCAAACCAAACACAAGCTACTTCAACACCACACACAGGACTTTGGAAATGTGTCCACAAATGTGGAAATTTGCCAAAATTATGGAGGTCAAGGCAGTATGAGATGACACTGTAGCAAGATGCTGCTGTTGAAATGTTTGCATTACTAGATTATAGGCTCCTGTCATGCCTGTCCCTCCGATTTGATCTCAAATCAAAGCAAATGGGGGAAAAATTGCCTTTGTAATGTGTGTTATGATATGCATATTATGTAAAGTACCAGTGTGATGTTTTGGTGTTACAGACGAAAGTAGCACCTTTCGCAACTAAGAGGAAATCAGCAATTTCTGTGCCAGGACCCAGAGGTGCATCAGTTCGACTCCCACCCATATGCTGATAGGCCAGTCCATGTCCGGGTTTATTAATTTAACATATATGAGGCAATTTGTTTGTCTTTTTTCTGTTCCTTTTTTCTGTTCTGTTGATGTGACATTTGTCTTCTTCTTCTTCACAGAGAATACACATTAGATGTTTACAGGTTGACCTCACTCGTCACAGAGGTAAGTTCACTTACGACATATAGGATTGAAATGCTAAAAGTATTCGGATGTTACGAATAGGGCAACTCTTACAAAACTATATATGTCACATATCAAAACATCTAGCCACTAGTACATGCTACACTAAGGTAAGATTTAGTATTACAGGAACTCACTTTAAACATCGAAAATATCAGCAAATTGAAATGTCTTTACACAACAGGGATGTGGAGAACATATAGGCAGCTACTCTGAAGCAGAAGCATTGGTGAACTTATTTCACACACACACTCACCCAACACATGTAGTAATCACACTTTCTACCATTTGTGTCAGCCACCCAAAACAATGTTTGGTTACATTCTTTGTGTAAAATTTGCTAAGTTGATGCTATTCTTGAAAGAGAGGCTTTTCCATAAAAACGTTGCAGATAAAAAGTATGTTTTATTTCAGAGAATTTGAATTACATTATTGATCAATGACTGTGTGTTTGACTGTTCTTCAAATTTGTTTGTATCTTTGACAGCATGATGCCAAGAAAGCTGGTGCAGAAGTGGTGAAGCAGGTGGAAAGCCCTCTGCTAAGTGGCCTTCTCTACCCAGGTCTTCAGGCTTTGGACGAGGAGTATCTGAAAGTCAACTGTCAGTTTGGAGGGGTTGATCAGAGGAAAATATTTACCTTTGCCGAGAAGGTTTGTTAATCTAGGTGTATTACCTTCAGAGTTAATTATTGAATTATCTTTGAGGATTGTGGCTGTTCCAGTAGATGAAGAACATACTTATAGATGGAGTTGTTAGCTGATACCAACGTTGGTCAAAATGTATGTTAGTCTTTCTGCAGAAATATCATGTCCATGAACAGTTTTTGAATCAGTAACTGTACATAAAGAAAACTCAGGAAATAAAAAAAAAAATATGATTGCAAAATGTTCTTTGATGTTTTGAGTTTGTTTGGTCATTAAAGCAGAGATTGCTATGCTTTGAATGCATTGTGTAGTTCAAATTGCATTATATTTTTGCTCTAAAATACCAAAGACAGTATTTTACACTGAACTTCCCTCACTTCAATGTTTAAATGGCATTGTCAAAAATTGCTGAGAAAAGTTGATCTCTGTTTAGTCAGAGAGAATTTGAAACAAGCACATTCATTGGTTATATTTAATTATGGATACGTATTAGAAGCAAAGGATTTATAGACCAACTACAAAACATAAATAGCAATAGTTACCAGTTTCTATTGGCATTGCTAGGCTAGCATTATATGATATTGTGTAAATGGTCAGAGGGATTTTCCCTGTCGTAAGTTTTTGTGAACTGTTATGTGTCAATAATTTCAAACCTGCATGAAAGTATTTTCTTCTGCATTTACATACTGCTTTGTCACTACAACTAGTTTTCACTGCAGCAGTGGTCACATGTGTTCTACATTATATTTGACAATTGTGTTCGATTATTACTATTAACATATTTTGTTTGCTACCCTGTATGCCTGTTATTCATTTCAGACAAGTTACCGTTAAAGAAAACTTCTATCTTATTTCATGTTGCAGTATTTACCACAGCTTGGCTATGCCAAGAGGATACATCTCATGAATCCGATGGGTAAGGCCTTTTCTGTCTGTCTCCCTCTAATGCCATAACATGAATAATAACTTGATGTTTGAGCCCAAGTAATATGACAGCTTTGGTATCCCTGTCACGCTGTGAGTCAGTGAACTGTGTCGTGTCAACTTCTGCCTTTTAGATACAAAGAAATGAGCCCTTTCTAAATATGCTTGACATGTTCTATCAATCAAGGGATCAATTCTCATCGGTCCTCTGAGTAATATAGACACCGAGATTGGCAATGTTATGTTCCACCACTTTTGTCGACCTGTGGTCATTGAGGTTACAAAATTAAAAGATTTAACAATATGTGATTGGTACGAAAGTGGTTGAGATAGTATCCCACATTTTATGGGTTAGGTCAAAAAAGATAATGAAGATGTGTGATCTAGTATATATGGCAGAAGACGTAACATTGAAGAGGTAGCAGGTGAAGAGGGAACATTGAAGAGGTGACAGAGGTAACATGTGAAGAGGTAACATTGAAGAGGTGACAGAGGTAACATGTGAAGAGGTAACATTGAAGAGGTAACGGGTGATTGAGGTGAAGAGGTAACATTGTAAAGGTAACAGGTGAAGAGATAACATTGAAGAGGTGACAGAGGTAACATTGTAAAGGTAACAGGTGAAGAGGTAACATTGAAGAGGTGACAGAGGTAACATTGTAAAGGTAACAGGTGAAGAGGTAGCATTGTAAAGATGACAGAGTTAACAGGTGAAGAGGTAAAGGTGACAGAGGTAACATTGTAAAGGTAACAGGTGAAGAGGTAACATTGAAGAGGTGACAGAGGTAACATTGTAAAGGTAACAGGTGAAGAGGTAGCATTGTAAAGATGACAGAGTTAACAGGTGAAGAGGTAACATTGAAGAGGTGACAGAGGTAACAGGTGAAGAAGTAAAATTGAAGAGGTAACAGGTGAAGAGGTAACATTGTAAAGGTAACATGTGAAGAGGTAACATTGAAGAGGTAACATTGTAAAGATGACAGAGTTAACAGGTGAAGAGGTAACATTGAAGAGGTAACAGAGGTAACAATTTCCTGCAATAATGTTTACTTTGTGCCATATGATACACAAGGGGGGCAAATATTTGTTAACTTCTGCATCTTTCCAGAAAATTTTTAAAATGATTGCATAAAAATAAAATTTAGAATTGTTATTGTTAGCAGATAAGCACTAGAAGTAAAACTGACCAACCTAGCAGCTGTGCTAATAGGTCTGATGTTACTGCTGGAGGCCATTCGTGTGCATCGTCTAATAACATCTGAAACTGTCATAAGGTTTCAGTTTTTGAATAGTTTAATTCTCAAAACCTGGGTTAAATATTAATAACTTTCCTTGATTCAGGACCATCTAAATGTATTAGTAGTAACTAGTGCCCAGTGGCACATTAACATGTATCTTTTCTTACATCGTTGTAAGTCCTATGAGCAAAAGAACATCTATTCTTCTCTACATTTCAGTTCCAGGATTAACTGGAACAAAGATGAGCTCTTCAGAAGCGGTATGTCTCATAATTAAAGTGATTTAAATTGGGAATTTGTAAAAACATAAGAAATTAGTCTAATCAGCTTATCAAATACCATGTCCACACCAGTGTTTAATTTTGCATAGCTTGTGATAGGCAATTGTGATAAGACATTGTGTTTCAAGAATTTTTCATTATTCCCTGGGATTATTGTATTGGTTGATCTTCATACTTAATCAATAATTGTGAAAACTAAAAAATTGTTGCATCTGATATTTTAAGTAACTGTCACATTCTCATTTTGGCATTGAAACACTTAGCCATTCAACTTTCTATTTATCTTCCTCTTCAAAGGATTCCAAGATTGATTTGCTCGACGGTTCCGGTGCGGTCAAGAAGAAGCTGAAAAAAGCATTTTGTGAACCAGGAAACATTGAGAATAATGGTGTTTTATCTTTTGTCAAATATGTCTTGCTACCACTGAAATCAACTGAAGGTATGTTTCCTGTTTGTTTTCATAGAGGCGACTAGAATAATCAGTACAGACCCTTCACTTATAGCCTATAGCTCTTTTCTCCTGTCAGAAAGTAAATAGGAATAAACACTAAAATGAAAGACCTTGTCCATCCCTACAACTCAAATCACATTTTTTCCCCCTTCCAGTCATTCCCACCTCCCCTTTTATGTAATTGCAGATCCAGTCATGAGACCAGGATGTTACAAATGATGTAATTTGATAAAAATTTTGTCAAGAAGGCCCACAGCAAATGTCTAACTACATTAAACTACACTGCCATGAGCATCGAATTAAATTAATAAAACAATGAAAAA
The DNA here is from genome assembly GCA_000934455.1 of Apostichopus parvimensis. Taxonomy (NCBI): domain Eukaryota; kingdom Metazoa; phylum Echinodermata; class Holothuroidea; order Aspidochirotida; family Stichopodidae; genus Apostichopus; species Apostichopus parvimensis. The sequence continues at coordinate 46,191 of KN890543.1, forward strand.
CTAAACTATGGTACTAAAGGCAATGTTTACTTAGATTTATAGATTTATATCATAAATGAAATAACATGTGGAATATGTAAGGTGTGTACATAAGAGTATTATCTGTAATGATGTAACCAACAGGTATCATGAAGTTGAAGAAACCCAATACGAAGTGTAACCTTCTTAACTCAGCGGATGATTTACTTTAATAGGAGACAAATAGGAAATCACAAGAATACAAACAATAATATTCTCCATTTTCTTTCTCCATTTAATAGTCTCTTTTTCATTTCTGCAGAATTTATGGTTGAGAGAGTTGAGGCGAACGGTGGCAACATTACATTTCCTTCTTATGAAGCTTTGGAAGAAGCTTTTGCCAAGGAGGTAGGAATCAATGTAGAGAGTGTCGAGGAGTAGCAAACTGAAAAAAAGAATGACTGTTACAGAATGTTACTTTTTATTTTATGATAGTCCAAAAAATTAAAACATTTTGCAGCATAGGTCATGGTTATACCTGTTGACATTCCTCTCAAAATAGCTGTAAAAATAAGCAAAATGACTGGAATAATGGCTCAGGTTGAGTTGAGGAAGACAATGGCTTCTCTCCCCAATGCAGTTCTGTCTTTGTGAGTACCTTTGTTATATATCTGCACCAAGACTGCTCCATATCGAGAGCCATGCCAGTAAATGGAATGAAGTTTAAATACATTTGCACACAAGATTTGTACTGCACAAATGTGTTATAATAATAATATTAATGATGTGTACACGAAGTATTGCGCCGGTATCCGTACGAAGATGCTCATGGCGCAGTGCCTATAACCAACCGTCTATTAACATTCCATAACCGTTCTCAAGTCACTGTGGACTATACACGATGAGCTGCCACAAAGGGCGCTACATCGTATTTAACAATCAGACACACATATATCCCCACTCCATACTTATATGCTGAGCACCAAGCAAGATGGAAGAAGGTCCCATTTTTAAAGTCTTTGGTATGACTCTGCCCCGAGTTAAACCCCGAACCTTCTGGCTGATAAGCGGATGCTCTAACCACTAGGCTAAGAGTCTTGTGTATGCTAGTTGACATGTGTCTCTGGATAGCTGAATTAGTATTCATGCAAACGTTGGCAGTTCAGCCAATTTTTGGCTTTTGTGCTGGCGGTGTTTAAATCATAATTTATCCAACCCTTTATGGTATTAACTCTAGCCTGCACTGATAAAGACATGTTTAATGGTTTGTCACTATGGAAACAACATTATTCCAATGATTCTTGACTTTGGCATTAACCTTTTGCATGCTGTCATATTCCTACAGGAGCTCCATCCTGCAGACCTGAAAGCAGCTGTTTTGAGGGAGTTAAATATATTCATGGATCCAATTCGAGCAAAGTTTGAAGAACCAGAGATGAAAAAGTTGACCAGGCTAGCATACCCTCCACCGGAAAAGAAAAGTAAGCTATTCTACAATGCAATGCAGTTTAATATGAAATGGTTATATTTTCATCTCAAGATGTCAAATCCATTTTAGAAAATATACTTCATTAAGTTGTGTGCCATTGAATTAGTACAGACATAGATTATACATGATGTTAATTTTAATTTATATAAAGTCTCAAGATTATTGGCCCGTTTCTGACATCAGAGAGTCATGGCCAGAATATTTCATAAATCTATGTTTTGCTTGGAAAAAAGAGTTATCTGTGATTGCCATGACTACAACCCCTTTGTCACCCAGTTGGGACAATGTTTTCGATACTGTAGTGTCTTGTCCTGCTTCAGAGCACTCGTATTGTCAGTACAAGCAGTATGAATATCATGTTTCTATCAGATCAATGTTAGGAACTGTTTGTTCTGTCAGAACCAGTGCTTTGAAAGCATGATATTGGTCTACATTTTAGAGTGGTATTAGCATTAGGAAATTGTCCCAACTGGCTGCCTTTGTGAGCTTTATCCTACATATTTATGCACTATACAAGTGTGCCCATATTGGTAAGAATAGTTTCCATGTAGGAATTTCCAGCAGTGATCACTTATCATGATCACCATCTTAACCTCAAATTTAACTACTCTGTCTAAAAGAATTTTCAATCTAAGGAGGGCATATTCATTTTCTTTTGCTCATGCAATAATGTATGTATATTAGAATGATATCTGCTGATAATAATGAAGGCATAGCCAGAATTTGAGAAATTTTGCTTGCTTTCGCTCATAATGTTTACTGTTATGAACCCATCACAGTTTGACAGAATATTAGATTTTTGACAAAATCATGTTCGTGGAGTATATTAAGGATATCGCTATACAACAGAGCAAAGCGAAAAACACAGTCTTTATAAAGAATAGTTCCCATTGTCTTTGTTAATGCCTAGAATTTGATTTTTGTTTTTATACCAGCATATTCTCAAATTTATTTACCAATTCAGCATATGTTTCTCCTCTTAGCCAATCTTTGTCTATATTTTGTTTACCTGTGTATTTAAGTTGCCAAATTTCTCTTGAAATCCTTAGCTTTGACAGGCCGTATGCATCAGTGTTGTGTGTGATCCTCGGTCGCATGGTACAGGCAACAGTCTACGGCTCATGAATAGCTTATCTAGCAATGAAACGATTAGTAGGGATTGACCAAAATATTGTTGGTTTTTATTAAATTTAAAAGTGGATATGATCATTGATAACATGGTTTCTAGTGAGGTCTTTAGCAAAAAAATGAGCAATTGGGTCTGTCCAAAATCATGGTTAAATAGCTGAGTTTATACAGCATAGGACATATTAAACCTCAGGTCATTGTTTTGTACAAGTGTCTGGCCAAAATTGCATAGCTACCAAAAAGTTGGTTATTATGTTATAGGGACAGTAACATAGTCAGTAAGACAATGTTTTTCTTAAACATCATTATTAGATCTATTCAGTTGTTCAGAAGGGTTGGGGGAGGGGCTAAGGAGTAGCGGTGGGGTAAAGGCCAGCACGTTGGCACTTGAGTTACAGTGTAGTTGCTTCAAGTGAATCTCTTTCCCTCCAAACAAACTGGATTTTTCTTAATTTGCAGAAGGTAAAGGAGGCAACCCACAGGCTGAACCAGAGGAGATCATTCCATCAAGATTAGATTTGAGGGTCGGAAAAATCATCTCGGCAGAAATGGTTAGTTATGGACTATTAAACCCTGATTGGTTTTTAAGGTTATGAGTGGTCTTCAAATCTAGTGTAAGCTTCTGCTCTATTTATATCTGTCATACCATTTGCTACACATTCATTTCTTATTTACGGCTTGGCTTGCCTATAAAGAGTGGTTATGCTGTGTAAATTGCCAGATTCAAAGCACCAGGGGTGCACTCTGTACAATCATAAAACTTGGGTAATACGCCCTCAATGACAGTTATACAAAGCCAATTTATATGCATTCACACACCAATAGAATCAATGTGGTCGAGTGGTACGGACTTTGGTCTGTGACACAAGATCTGGGGGTTCGATTCCTACCTTCGCCTGATGAGGCAAATATGTCACCAAAACAGAACTAGTATTGTTCGATACAGGTGACGAAAGCCTACAGTGGAATTATGACCTTCCTTACCGGTTTTGAACCTCTGGACATACAATCAGCGTCCATAGCCTAGTGGTTATGGTTCCGCATATAAAGCGGGAGGCCCGGGTTCGAATCCCGGTGGAGGCTGGAAGTTTTTTCACTGTTCTGGATTTTCCTTCTCATTATGTTTTCATTTATATATATTCATTTGCCTTTGTCGTTTACCTCCATTTCATTAACAAAAGTCTGTTTAAAGTATCTCTTTCGAGATCCGGCTTTAGGAATCACAAATGTTTTTGAGTTGGTTAGAATCATGTTTGATCTCTGAGTAAGGCAAATATGTCACCAAAACAAAAATAATATTGTTCGATACAGGTGACAAACACCTACAGTGGAATTACGACCTCTGGACACACAATCAGTGTCCATAGCCTAGTGGTTAGGGTGTCCGCATGTAAAGCGGGAGGCCCGGGTTCAAATCCCGGTGGAGGCTGAAAGTTTTTTCACTGTTCTGGATTTTCCAACTCATTACGATTTCAATTTCAATACAGTTCAATACACCAATGTCTTTCTTTTCATTTTGACAGCATCCAGATGCAGACTCTTTGTACCTAGAAAAGATAGATATCGGGGAGGAGGAACCAAGAACGGTCATCAGTGGTCTGGCAGGAACCGTCCCTCTGGAGGAGATGAGAGACAGGATGGTAGTGATGTTGTGTAACTTAAAACCACAGAAGATGAGAGGCATTCAATCACAGGCAATGGTTATGTGTGCCTGTATGTAAGTATTTAAAACAACAGACTTGTGGCATTTGCTGCATGAATTCTCTTGAAATCAGTTTTGTCTGGGCAGAAATTAATTTAGTTTATTATATTTTATGTCATGAGCAAATGTTTGAGATTTTGAGAAAGTCTATTCTTCTTTTGTAAACCAACCTTCAACACACAGACTTACAATCCCCATTAAAATCGGTTCAGTTTAAATCATAAAGCAAGATGTCAGGATGAAAGGATTTTCTAATGACTTGCTTATCATATGCATTTGACTGCTTGAGTCAACCTTTGGTCTAGAAGCATCCCAAAAGATTTTAACATATTAACATTTTTCATTTCAGAGAAGACCCTAAACAGATAGAGCCCCTCTCTCCCCCAGAAGGGAGCAGTCCAGGGGAGAGAGTCTTCATAGACGGTTACGAAGGTAAAGACCCCGACGAGGAGTTGAAGCCCAAGAAAAAGATCTTTGAGAAGATACAGGTAAGAAGAAAGTAAACTAGTAAGGCGTGAAATAAATGGTAAACAATTCAAATTTCATATTATACGTGAAGTTATTTAATTACATAGATTTGATATGCTTTGGTAAAAGAATCGAGAAGGTGCGAAAGGTATACAAACAAGGAAGATAAGACCCAACTTAATGTTTTATATGTTCACATTTTTAATTTACAAATGTACATGAAAATAATACAAACTACAATATCATACAACAATACTTGATAAAATTCACTTTGATGTTAGACCTGTCAGGCATGGATATAAAATATAAATAAAATTCTGGAACAAAGAAAAAGAATATCTTAAACCTGCATAATACCCAGTTAACACTTCAAAGAAGAACGTATGTAAGAATACACGTTACAATATGAAAAAAAATTGAAGAAATTTCAATGGCAACTGATTATATAATAAAACCTTCCCAAGTTGGAAATTCTATTTTCTATAATTTTTCTCCTTTTTTCAGGTGGATTTGAAAACGTCTCAAGATTGTGTGGCTATGTGGAAAGACTCGCCATTAAAAACCAAACTAGGCTTTGTGAAGTCTGCAAGTTTGAAGGGAGCTGCTATACGTTGAACTTGGCAATGCATAGGACATTTTACTTCAAGGAGAGAGATGGTTATTCAGAGACTTTGCCATTGATACATGCTTGATTTCTGGATCAGCGATAAATCTTAGGTGGACATGGATTAAGAGTTTTCACCGAGGCAATAGGAGATGTAATCTCCACTTATTAATATATGTGCATTATTAATATATGTGCATACTTAGTTATGAATGTCCAATAGTTAAATCTCTTTGGATATTGCAGGCTGATCCTGCTGTCTTGGAGACATAGAAAGGTCATGAAAAATAAATTGCTTTTCATTTGTCTTCAGATCAGATGATTTTTCCAAAAGTGTTGATACCCTAGTGTCACTGGAAAAGCTTTGTACAATAGTCCTGGAAAGATGGAGAATTTATGATGTTGAGTTTCTTTTAAGTTTTCAGTTGCTAACTGTGGACCATCTATTATTGCTATGGGAATTTCTTTAAGGTTAACAGTCAAAGCTTTGAGAGTGAACTATAACAGGGTTATGACTGCTTATTTTGTTCCAATTTATTTTCTTGAAGGTAGAGGGTGGGAAAAACAGAGCTTCGATGATTGATTGTTCTGTTTTCCTAGAAACAAGTTTGATAACGAAAAGTTAGTCATAAGAATTTGTATAAGTTAATTAAGACAGCATGAGGTGACTGGGTAGAAACATGTACAGATATGCCACAAGTTCCTGGTGTAGAATATACACTATTTGGGAAAAGACAAGCCCCAGCAATAGCCGGGCAATATTTTGTTTAGTTCATTTAAGTATACGGTAATATAAACCAACCAAAACTGCTTAACAGGCAGAATTTAATGGTTTCGAGGTAGCAATTCCAGTTACCCATGACTCCTTCAATCTTGAATGGGGTATGACTAATCTGAATAAATCAAATATTGTATGGCACACTGCTATGGTGTATTGAATAGCATACTGTATAGCAAACTGCTATACGATAGCTGATTTTGTATATCCAGTAGCTATGCTAGCTAGTACATATTTTACTTGGTCATACAAAGAATGAAGATGTGAAGTTTTGAAGGGATAAATAAACTTCCTACATATATATACACCAGTTGCTATCTCATCTCTGTCCTCCTAATTCTTTCCTATACTACCATTCCTGGAGAGATATTAACTATTTCGTTTGATGACGAAAGACTTAAACATAATCCAATGGAAGACGTTCGTTTACTTTAATATCACATTAAG
>KN890545.1:7833-30918 GCA_000934455.1 Apostichopus parvimensis
ATTTATATCAGTTTATTGTTTTATTAATTGCAACCTAAACAGCTTCCTCAAACAAAATGGATCTAAACAGTGTAGACAAATTTCAGCAAATTTACAAAGAAAATGAACTTCAACCACCGAAAATTAATTTAAGATACGAACATATAGCTGTACCTGCAGAGAGGAGTCATCTAATACTTTCTCACTTGACCGGCCTGTAATATTCCTGAGAGCTTACATTCTAAACGTTTTCCTCAAAATCAAATTTACAAAGAGGTTAAACTTGGAAAGTATCGGCTATAAGAAGCTTTTCTTGGTAGATGATTGAGGAACATTTTCAATGCATCCTGCTGCTGCTAGGGTTTACATTCAGTTCCTGTATTAGCGCTAACGAAGTAACATTTTCTTAAGTTGACATTTCTTGCATATTAATAGCGAAAATTTAAGCAAGCAGTTGTGGTGTTGTTACATAGATGCACACTTAAAAACATCTTTTTATGTTCTTTTTCTTTTAACTTTCACCTCAAAGTTTCTACTTCAAATCTGGGAAAAATCTCGAAATGATTAGGCTATACAGGGATATTGTTTACTTTTAGGTAAAGTTGCAACTCTGTACAAGGTCCAAACCGAAGAAAAGGGGAATTAGCACGAAAAAGTTTTGCTGTCCGATTACAAATATGATATCATATCTGTTTGTTTTAAGTTCACTTATGGTACCAACTGTCACAATATTTTAGATATCAATAACTCAAAAACGCTAGGTAGAAATTGCATGTACATTTCACAAGGATGCTTATGATAAGTTTATAGTTTTTAACAAGCAATATGATTTCTTCCATGCAGGCTACCCTTCACACTACTATATACACAGTTATATAATTTGAAAAAATTAAAATTCAAGGAAAAATTCACTTACCTTTACCTCAGAGTATATTTGGTTATACTATCAAGAACTTCCACACCTTCTTCGTGATTCATTTGACAAGTATAGTGTTGATTTATCGAAAATTCAAGTCCTTTTATATCAAATATTGATGCAAATTAATGCAGAACTAATATTAAATCTAAAGATGTCATCAATATTTATGACCGCTCACATCTCAGCGTGGGTAGGTAAGTCGTCGCATGAATTTTAAACGACTTTTAGTTAGTAAGGGTAAAAACAGATTAGAATCCGTTCTCAAAGTAAGACTCTTCGGAAAGGATGTCTAGTTCGTAGTTAAATGTGGTACCGGATATGTGTCATGATATGTAGAAAGTGACGGGAGGGAGACGTGGTCGTAAGATATCTTTTATATTTTATATTCAGTAATATAATAATTAATAGTAATAAATAATTTCGAGTTGGTTAGCATCATGTTTGATCTATAGAGTGAGGCAAATATGTCACCAAAACAGAACAAGTATTGTTCGATACAGGTGTCAAACGCCTACAGTGGAATCACGACTATATTTTATTGAAGATTATACTATAAGATATATATTTATTTCATTTACAATATTGTCACAAACGGCACCTAATAAACATCACGCGAAAATATTGTTTATGTCTGTCTCTTGTATTAGTAGATCCTTCCTATGATAAAGGAAATATATATAAAATTATATATTATTATATTATTATAAATTTTAATATAAAATTTTAGCTACGGACCAAAATCAGAAAATACATCAATAAAAAAATCAATCAATCAATCAATCAAACTAATATAAACGAGATTAAGAGAAATGAAAAATAAGAGCCATTAAATTAGTAAATAAAAAGATGAGTTTTAAGTTAGAACTTTGAAGAATCAAAGGTGGGTAAAAGACGAAGTGCCGGTGGCAGGGCGTTCCATAGACGTGTTGCAAAAATATTTTTAATTTCAATTTATTTCTCATATGTTTGTACGAGATTAATACAAAGTTAATATTACAGTAGGAAGGTTAACATATGAAGGACACTAGAAAAACAGGGAGACTGTTATTTCAGCTAGTGACCAATATGAAACAATCTATTACCATGAAACTTAGATTTACTCAATGGTTGGTAAAGGGTCGGGGCATTCGACCGAAGAAATATGCGCCCACTACAACGTCATGCATGTCAATAGTTCCCTCAAGTTTAGGTCGGCGCCTTGCCATGTAGAATTTTATAAACAAGGCATAACATTTTGGAAATGATTCGCTGTTTACTTGGCAGTCAATGCAGTACTCTCAATACTGGAGTTATCTGATCATGTTTCTTGGTTTTGGTGATAAAACGAGCAGCAAAAGTCTGAAAAATAAGAAAATATAACGTAGAAATTTCAAGATAAAACACAAAATTTGTGGATCAAATGCTGGAGGAAAACAGGGCGAAATTTAGAGATAAAATATCAACATGTCGATATACACATATGAACATGATTGCTGGAAGTTGAAATAAAGAGATACAAATAGCCAATTTTCGACAGAAAACAATGAGATTCTTCTTAAACTCGTGCAATTGTCCAGCGAATTACCGATCAGCATGCGGAATAAACAGGTTGGGGGAGTAAAAGAGGGCGGTATGCGTAAATAGTAACCGTGTGCTAGAACTTACTGAATGTGGCAGGCATTCAACTTAAGGTTATTGCAAATGCCACTTCTCTGCATTGGAAAACAAGTGTGATCTTTACACGACCCGCCCAACGGAACCAACACGTCACGATCAAACAGGGTAACACGACCTCAGATTCACACATAAAACACAACACACTGGAACACCATCGTTCCGATAAAAGAGATCTCAACAAACGACGGGAAGAGATCTCAACAAACGACGGAAATCCTCCTCAATATGAAGCCGCATGTCACTTGTTGCCAAAAGAACTGCCTCCCGTGGATTCATCCTCCCACGAAAAAAAAAAAAACTTCCCACCTAGAAAGCTATACGTGTTCCTTCAGTTAAAGTGAAACAAACAATAAAACATGAAAACCAGTTTCTATAGGTCGCAACAGACCATGTCTCTAACTTATGAGCGTGGGGCATACGTTGGAGTTGACTCAATAACCCATCCAGTTGGGTTTGCAATGACCGCTCTAGGATATGAATATTAATTATCCATCACCTTCGAAATTAGACAAACAATGGAAGATAACGTTTAGTATTATGTAATGGATACGAAGCACCTTTAATTCTGGTTTTTATGTTTCTTTATCAAGATATCGATCAATTATTTTGAACATGTTAAACACATCTTTAATATCATGAAGCACAAAGGGATTTATGAAGCCATATGGTATTCTCTATACGAGGAGGAGGGGGGAGGGGGGGTTGGTGGGAGTTCAGAGGGGTATGCTTTTCCGGTGCCCGGCGTCATGTAGAGGACCCGGGAGGATTTGGAGGGGCCGGAAGCCGGAATAAATAACAGTGTTATGTTACTTAAGGTAAGATGAGTGCAGACAGAGAGTCGTGGACATTACACCCTGGGCCCGACCTGACTCTCATGGGTACGATTGTAGGGTGAGTTTACAGGAGAGTGTCACTTACTCCTCTTTCTCCCTTAGATAGTTATTACTGTTTTCCAATTCCAAATTCTCAGAATACGTTTCTCAAGCTGCTAGATGGTTACTTTCGGGAGATCGTCCAGGCGTTGGTCAGATCCAAGGTTTTTTTCTTCCTCGAAACATATCTCACATTCATTACTTTGTAAAAGGCAATTTATAATTGCACTGAATGTAATTTACGTCATAATGGTACATTACTTGAGAGGCGAAGAGAATAAATCTTTACCACATCAACCTGGAATTTGTAACCGCATGTTTGGAGAGCTCAAATCTGTGAAGGTTTAAGTAGCACCCTCCCCCCCTCCCTCCTCCCACTCCAAAGGTAAGATATGTATTCTGTACAGCATCTGAGTGTTTTATCGGCTTATAATTTGATTGCTTGCTTGCTGGGGAAGGGGGCAGCGGCGTGGCGAGCCAGAAGGGCTCCCAGGGACAAGTATATCTCTTGGCCCCATTTCCGCTTCATTCTTCGTTTTTATCATACACCCTCCCTGAACCAAAACCATTGTCTGACGTTTTTTTTTCATAAAAAAAATAATCAAAATTAACAAAAGATTTTTTTTTCGTTCTTTAATAGCTTCCAAGAAACAGAACTTGAATCAATGAACAGCAACATCCTTCTCTAAAATGAGGAGAATGAAATAAAAATAATGATCTCAATCCTGTTATTTTCATCTCTCCTAAGGAAAAGCAGCCTCTAGCCATTTATTGATGATGATAGTAGCCAGAAATGTTGACAAATGTAACAATTTGCTCAGGTAGAAGATATTATTCATGAAAATGGTCTCATTTCAAAGTACTGGCCTCGTAATGAGTTGCTAAAACTGACAGCTCTTTGATATATTTTGTGCAATGACGAGAATGATACAATGCTTATTCTGATTAGCATGACTGTCGGGTAATTTTCCTGCTTTGACCAGGGGCGGGTGGGGGAGGGGCATCAATTACTACCAGCAAAATGGTCCAATTGACGGTGTTGTGACCTTGATCTCCAGCGGGCGAACCGTTCTGAGCCAGAAAACCAATCTGCTCCGGTGTTTGACAACCAAACCCTTATTCTTGATCAAGTTCCAGGGGCAAACAATTGATTTGTAGTAACTTTCAATTACACATTAATCTTGGGATTTTTTTTGCCGTATTTCTTATATTTGTATTTCAGGTAGCTAGGAAGCAAAGGTTTCAACACTAATGTGTTAGGCTGTGGAAGTAACAATTCCAAACCACACAAAATAGTTCTGTGAAATTTCGAGGGTAGAAAATGCAACCTAAACTGAGGAGAACCATACCATGGGTGAAATTTGGACCCATTCTCATGCCCGACTCCCCTCTTGTGCCATGATACTGTACTTGGGTGGGGGGGGGGTTCCAAATTAGGTTTGATTCCTTATTCTAGTTCAGTATACAATATTACTTCATTGTAAATGCTCTTTGGTTTCAGCATGTCAGTCATTTCTACAAATGTTTGCATCTAGCTTTGTATGTGATTTCTCCGAGACTTTGAACGACATAAATAAATATGTACTACTTTTGCCTCAAGGAGTCAGAACTGAAGAGGAAAAGATGTCAAACTAAACTTTAAATTTCTTTAAAAATCACAGAATCTCAAAAGGATATCACATAGTTCTAAATCTTGTGCTACAGGAATGCGAGATGCTCTGTATCGGGGTTTGGCAAGGTTGGTAACAACCCTGATGCAGAGCATCTCGCCTTTCCTGTAGCATAAGATTATCCAACTAACTGTACTCAACTACTCACTGACTTTTTTTTTAATTCATCCATCCCACCAAGTTACTAATCCGCTCAATCTTGTATTTCTTCCAACATTCCAACACATAAAATGCCCCACATATCTTACAGCACCTATATATCCTTCGTAGAATATACATAACCGATAACATCCCTGTGTATGATCAATACATTCTCTGCCAAGAGAGGCATGACAAAAAAATATTCTCTTTTTTTGGTTGTTGCAAAGAATGTTGAAATAAAATGATGGAATGTGAGTTCAAATGCTGCCCAATGCGAAGCTCTTATCGTCTCAGTCTGAATATTCTTCAAACAATCCTGTCGCTCCGAGGTATCTTTTTTTCTCTGCAAGTCCGTCCATCTACCATCTCTTGCTCTCTCTTAATCTCTCTTTCTCTCTCTTAATCTCTCTGTAAACATATCACCTGGACTGTCCTTTTATGATCCATTCTGCTGGTCTGCATAATGTTTCACTACCTGTGCATAATATTAAAAGAAAGTTACTTGTGAGAATACATCTACTATGTCAGCCAGCATCACCTAGTTTTTACAATTTGCCACCAGGAATCACATCGTGCAAAGTTATTGACCAAATCAATTTAAATAATTGACATGCTTTGAATCAATTTTGGTTAAAAAAAAAATTAAAGAATCTGTTGCCTACTGAGTATTGGGAACTATATCTTCAAACCCCATTAGAGGGTAGCAAAGCCCAGGCAATCCCTTTTTTTCCCTTTTTCTTTTTTCTTTTGTTTGAGCAATTTCTAGCTCACTTTTCCCAACAGGTGAATATGATATTAAAATACTTTTGGCAACAATTTTTTTAGGCCACACATCAAAATCTAACTGACATAACGTAAGTTTATAGGGACAGATAAATCTTTGTCTTGAATTAAATGGAACAAAACATCCATGGCCCATGGGGTAAGCCTCTTTCCACCCTTTCCCTTCCCTCTCTTTCCTATAAATCACCCCTCTCCCAACCCCCCCTTCCCCCCCCCTTTCCCCCTTTTTCCTCTATACACACTGCACATATCTGCAGTTCTACCTCATGAAGAAAATTTGGAATCTCTAAAAGATATGTTGTCCCGTCCTTGTTGTCCAATTGTACTGTAAACGCAAATCATTGTAGCACTCATTATGAGAATATTTACCCTGCTTTACATAATGTTACAAATACGGTACTTACTATTTTTTTAATGTACTCTAGACTCGTATTTGTGTTTGGATTCGGGTTTGTGATTCTGCAATTTTCTACTCTGTAGGGAGGATCAATCAGCACGCCTTCCACATGGATCGTCTTGTCCTGCCAAGTGCATTTTAAGCTGTGGAAGTGAGAAACCACAGAGAAAGCAAAAATTAAACAATCAAAATATAGATGTCAATTTATTTTTTTCCATGTCGTTATGCACAAAACTGGATTTTTCAGTATACAGACTGTTACAATAAACTGCATATTCATCTGTCCATAACTGTTTGTGTATTTTTATAACAGATAGTTAGGAAACAAAGATACTATATATATATATACTGTTGACATTGATAAAGAATCATTCATGTCCCAATTCATGTGGACTACTAACTTCCAAACAAACTTGACATATTTTCGTCTCCCATTTTGGTTCTGGATCTCAGGAAACCAATAAATGTAGGCCATCCTGCTGTTAGGGTCTATCAATTTATTGGCTCAGTCCAGAGAGAGACAATGGACAGTACTCTGCCCCACAGTCCCCACTTAACAGGTTAATATCTTATCACAAGACAAGACATGTTCGTTGCAGTCATAAAGTCACCATCCCACAGTATTGCATAGAATAGGCTGCGGCTTAGGCCAATACAATATGTACTGAATCGAAAAGAAGACATGTTAGTAGCAGTCATAGAGTCACCATTCCACAGTATTGCAAAGAATAGGCTACAGCTTAGGCCAATATAATATATACTGTATGGAGAACAAGACATGTTAGTTGCAGTCATACTGTACATTCACTACCCCCATCTAAAAGAATGATTTCAATGATTTCCATGGATATTCTTCGTAAGTTGTTCCAGCAACAACATATATTTATCAGTTTGAAATAGCTTATGGAAAATGTCAGTAATTTTACAAGTAATGACCTCATAAGTCCAAATGTCTGGAAATGTTGGCTGAATGGATTCTTCCAACTCTTTTCAGTGGAAGCAAATAACTAGAGATTTCAACCTCATACACGATCAATTGGTTGATGAATTGTAGTAGTACACAAAGAGAGATATAGCTGCAAGTTGCATGTTTTCATTGTAACATGCTCAAGATGACCTCTGATCTATACTTCCAAACTGTTTATAGTTCTGCTTCACAACATGATCTGTTTTAAACCTAGGGTGCTGAGAACGTGAGGAAGCCTCTAGGAGAGATGCAGATTTGTGATCATCTTGCAAAACTAACAAAGTTAAACAAAATCCTTCAAAACAAAATGTCCATTGCATCTTCTGTTCTCTATCAAATTTACTTGGACAGCTTCCTGCTGTAACACTCAGTCACATTTTTGCAAACAGTGGAAATGAAGGGCTTCCGCTTAACCTATGGCAGAATTCTGTTGTGCAATCCAGTTGGAATTTAACTTGGTGTTAAAAGTTTTATCATCTTATTCCTTGCTTCAGGTAAGGGGTAGTCAGTGGTTACTATTAGAACGATTTACAACACGGGGCAACAAGTGAAATCCACAGCAGACTTAATATGGACAAAACATGATATTTATGCCCAACTGTTGTGGTAGCATTTCTATTCAGTATGTATGTATGTGGAATAAGCTGCATGACTCACAACAAAAACCCAAAAAAAATTTTAATTTATATTCTTGTAGATTACTGAATAAAAGGAAGCATTCCAATTAGGAGATGACAAATGGAAAATATCTTACGTTTTGGTTAATGTTTGATAAAGTCTGATACCCTCCTCTGAAATGCCCTTTTCTAGTCTGAGTTTTCTTTCCTTGATGGCTTCTTCCTCCTTCTGCTTCACCTGTGGCGATAAAAATTTAATAATAATAAACGGTTCATTAACAACCTGTTTGCAAGAAAGTCATAACCATTTATAAGCATCTGTGTGAATTGTTCATTTTCTGTATACTTACTGTATGTAACTTAACAGTTGTCTATGTTATAATGAATTATTACTGTTTTCTGTCATCGTTGATCATCAATGAATTCTTGAGAATCTCGGAGAAGAATTTTGTTGAAGACAGAAATCCAATGCCAACAATTGCGAAGGTAACTGAAAGTCACATTTAATTCTCACTTACTGTAGTGCAACATGATACTTCTCCTGTATATTTCAGGATAAGAAACCGTATTCAATGATCTGGATTGCATTACAGTATCTGAGTGCCATGAATGAACTTTACGTTTGTAGTTGTCAACAGTTACGGCTTAATTAGTTTTGAGCTGTCTCTACGAACACGAGGCTAAAGAGATAAAGTTGAAAACTATTCAAGTCGATTTCAAATTTGAAGATATTAAGGGCACAGTACAGAAAATTTGAGACATATCCAGGAACACTTTTAGTCCCCAGAAATTCTGGTCACCTTTGTACAGAAAGACTTCACCTAAATATTATGAACAACTCAAAAATCTTAAATTTGTTTGATTGTAATCAAACTCTGCTATTAAGAAAATGTATCATGGTGTTATAAGTAGTCACAATGAATTCTGAAGATGTTATGGCTGGGAATGAATTTACATCTTCAGACATGCCATGCCAAAGAAAATTATGTTATCTCAAACTAACTAAAATACTTTTTGATACTTCCTGGACAGTGATTGACACCTACAGTATGGCGGAAAGGTATGGCGGCATGTACCTATGGCAGAATGGCACTAGAACCACTAGTGCCATGGATCAGTGCCATTTAAAAAAATAAACAGAATCCAACAATGTTCTCCTAAAGAGACTTCAATGTTCAATGCGAGGTGTAAATATCATTTCATGTATACCTAACATGACTTCTGCCATTAACTTTCATTATTACAGCATAGTTTATATGCCAATATACTTTTAGAACTTTCCAATACCTTTTCTATATTTAATGCCGTTAAATCTTTTACGTCTTTTTTTGCATGTTGAGGTGCCTCCAAAACTTTCACCGTCTTTGCAAAGTTGAGATTGACAAAGTTTACATCACACACACCCTTTCGGCTTCCACTGGACGATTCTGGTTACTGTGCTAAGGAAACTTCCATAGGTATATAATAAAGAAACATATGTGATACATTACACATACTGATAAATGATGAAAGACACAGATAGAAAAAAAAATTGGTATATTGCATTGGCTAGCCTTACAGTAACACTACAGTAACACTAACAGTTAACTTAGCCTAGATACTGTAGTCTCCAATACATAATATAACTAGTTCGAAGACTTGACCAGTGCCTGTCTGTTACGTATCGTAATACAACATAATTTCAACACGCACAGCATTAAAGAGTACTAGAGAAGCCTAGATACATTAATATTGACACTCGGACTGCAGTCTAGCCAAGGATTGCTTAGCCACAATTCGTGCAACTGCTACCACTGCACTGAGACAAAGGATACTGATTGCCATAAGTTTGGTAGTATCGTCGAAGCACATGATTTCTCCTTGGATTTTTTCATCGAAACAGGTGACAAAATAAACAGTGCTACCAATTTTAATAGGAGATTCATTGTCATGTTCACCAGATCCAGCTGCCATTGTCAATGTGAGATTTGTAACTGTCTTGTAGATCCACAGATTGTGTGGGGTATTCAGGTGCTATGTTTGGAATATATGTAGAACTGTACTAATACAACTACCACTGAGAAGTAAGCATAGTGTGTTTGAAACTAACGGACATATAGCCTTCGTGTTTATTAACAGCGCCATCGTCATCGCACAATGTATTCGTGCCAACATCATTTCTCTTTGGAGTTTCAACCACTGATCTGTACACTAACAGATCAGTGGTTTCAACACGTGTTGTAAATGGGTTCCAATGAGTAGGAGCAGAAACAAGGGTTCGACATATGCCACATGATTTTTTTTAAATTTTAATTTTGAGGACATTATTTCCATGTACTCAAAAGTATTTATTCATATAACTTGTTATACTATATCGAGATACACTAAACAAAACGATTTCAGATAACTGTGGTAAATTCGGGTAATATAAATCTTTGAAATTACGTAACTCTAGTTATAGAAGTATAGTAGGAGGGTGTGACGTCACATGAATAATCCAAAACTTCTCAATCAAAATTATCAGTTTTTAAAACGGACCAGCATCTCCGTAGGTTTCGAAAGAAACCAAAAGACTAGCCACTCCCTTTTCTCACTCAAGAGATATAGTGGAGAGGGATGCATGAGCTTAGGAAGTTTTAAGATTTAAATCTACATTTCAGATGAAGTTGTGCAGTTATCTTTTTCGAAGGTGCGTATTATGTCGATTGGACCAATCGACTACAAAATACACAGGTCAAAATAATATATAGGCCGAAGTTTAAAGTCAACAAGGGGCAGTAAAAAAAAAACGCAAGGCCTTAAATTTTGAATCGGAGATTCCTGATTCTCAAAGGGATGTATGATTCACTCTGTGTATGTTTACAAATAACGTATGCAGCATGTTACGGTATCCTTATCTGCATGGGATCCTTGTGTATAAAGTTACTATATCGTACAACAATATATATAACTAGGTGACCGTATATATGCTTACATCATCTTATTGAATGGTTTTGGTGCGTTCCATAATAAACGCCATCGAGGGTGCATGCCTGTACATCACATACCTAACTCCTGATTGCGCGATCGGAACAAGAACAGTGACCTCGATAGCCAAGCCGGTCTCCAGAGACAATTACGTCAAGCCCTCTATATGAAAGCCTAACATTTTCACTCATGTTAATAATGAACAAATGAGGATACAATCTTTATCCCGAATTTCCCTAAACGACGGTTTATATGCGAGGGGTGAGTTGGGTCGGGCTATGAAAACCGAGGCTCAGCTGGTAAAAGAAAGAAAAAGGCCGAGTTGAATGTGATTGGAACATTTCGCAATCTCGTTTTGTTAAGCTGTTATATTTTCTTCACCGAGATCTAGCATATATAAAGAGATCGTTTACGCTGCCCCCGGTAAGAAAATTAATCACCAGTCACTTGTTGACATGCAGCTGTCTTCAACCTAGTTTTTATTAACTCACCTATTTTTATCGGTATTCTGCGAGGCCGCTGCAGCCTTGTCGTCGCCTCCGTTCGCTTTCATCCTTCCGTGCCACCTTAGTTCCCAAGGGGTCGACTCAATGCATCGCGGAGTACGACCCTACGGGCTAACATAAATAATCAGCGAAACGTCACCACAGGGTGGGTTGTTGCCGTGTATGATAACCAGCCGCCATACTATAACGGCAGTCTTAGTTTGTTTGATTTCGTTATCGTGAGGGTTATACCATGGTATTACCATACCATGGCAGGGTATTTACTTCCATCGCTGCACTTCTAGTTTCGAGAAATTTTGGAAAAATTAAAACGAAGCTGTGGACGATATCCATCTAGAGTGGTAAATAGGTCCTGCTAACTTTTACCAAACAAATATTGATCGTCTGAGAGTCATGTTAAATTCAGACGAAGGTAAAATATAGATAACATGGGTCAAATACGGCTACTTTAGTGTCACGGTGTGAACATGTTGTTGGTTCTTCTCCTGATTCTGCATCATCATCCAATTATGATATTATTTGTTTAGTTTTATTTTACATTAATATCACTCATAATGTAAAAATAAATCTTCGTAAAATCTGCTACCTTTTTTGGGGGGCAAAATTCAACGTTCAGCCTATATTTGCTCTATTGTTATTCCATGACTTTTGTATTTGTAACTTAGCCTAATTTTGCATACAAAAAACGGGGTGGATTTTATGTTTATTTTTATTGGCAGTAACTTTTGTGTGTATTTATCAGCTTTAATTTCATTATCTTGAAGGAGCATAAACTTTACAGGGTTTCATATTGAACACTGAATCAGTAACTTGAGCAAAATCTGGCGGTAAGATATGGACCAGGCTTAAGACACGCTATACTTTCACTCAAAAAGTTCCTTTAACTTATAAAATTTTAGAGACAAATTGTCTGGCAATGTGAAATATTATAATTATCCCATCTGATTAGCTTTTGACCGATTCTACCATTTAATAACAGCATTGACCGATTCCATTAGTCATTGTCAATTACGACCGATTGCACCATTCCATATAAGACATTATGACCAATTGCGCCATTCATTACAGACACAATTTATAGCCAAGCATTATTATACACCCATTATTAATATTCCTATACAAATTTCGTTGAGCAATCTTTTTTGGCATTGTACCACCGACTTAACCCCAGGGGTTTAAGAGCTCTTGCAGGTGTGAGGTCAAAGGTCACAATTATCCCCTCGTATGTCTGTAGTCCCCGTCATAAACCCAACAGGACGTCTCTCTTATACCAACTATAGCTTGGTCAATTATTTTACATTGTCTTTTTTATAAGGAATTAATCCATTTTCCCTTAGATACGATTTTCTCAATAAGAGACAATTAAAATCTGAAAACGACAAGGAAGTCGGCTCAATTAAATGGAATTTTACATTGTTTAAATATATATTGATGAGTCTTCACTGAGATGGACGTGTAGTGCTTCTCTCTCTCCCTTTTGTTCTTTCATTTTCTTTTAAGAGACGGGGATGGGGTGGGTCGAATGATGAACATTTGGTCACTTTATCGACCTACATAAAATATACAAATTTTTGACCGTTTGACAGTCAATTTTCACAAATATACCAACCTCGGCATTAAACCAAAAAAATAATAAAAAAAAGTATAAAATGTTACACTACTTGCCAAGTTGCCTCTCTAAACGTTTCTAAATAATGTTAGTAAAACTAAGTTAACTATAACCAACCTAATCGATATAATGGGACATCTTATTTTATTCAGTTTTATAACTAATTTTTAAAGTTATTAAGTTACTAAATAGTTATTATTTCATAGCAATGTACCCTTATATAACTGTATTCAGACTTACCACAACAGTGAACCAAAAAAATTAAATAATAAATCTTCCCTTTGGTAGGGGATAAGAAAAGGATAATCCGTCACGTTGTCATGGTGATATATAAAGAGCAGAAACATTATTTAGGACAATGTATACGCAGTAAAATAGCATGGAATTTTGCAGAAAAGCTACCACGACACAATTTCTGGGGAAAACTCACCTCCCCCTCCCTCCCCCTAGCTCCCATATACCCTCCCTCTCATCATTATGTGCAAGGCTTAGTATACAATTCGAGGATATACAGGCCATTAATATGCTAAATTATGTTTTATTACGTAGTTGTTTAAAGCGCCTAAAATATTTAGATATGAAAATCATTCTTTATTTGCTTAAAAAAAAATGATAGCGACTCATTTTATTTCTTTGACTACCTCTCTGTCATATCAAATGATTTAAGAAAATGTTTAAAGGGGCCGTGAAAACTTCTGAAATCTTACACTGTATGTGATATGACATTTACAATTAAAGGTGTCGGCCGGCGGATGATGAAATATTGATGCTCGAATCAAATTCAATTTCTAGTAAACCATACAAATATAGGGTGAGTGGTTTCTCAGCTTTATCAATTGAAATCCCTTTCAGTAAAAACAAAAAAGAAGGCCTGATAAGACCAAAGGCTAACAGTTGATGTTTTCAGGTTGCATAGATGAAAAATGGTGACTGCTTTAACTTAATAGAGACACCCATGAAGCGTCACAAAGTGTTACCTCGATAAGAATCCTTAACAATATGCAGCATACATGCATAAAATTCATGGAGCTATGCAATACCAGCTAAAGCCAAAATAACAGAACATGTACGTTACAAACCCCTAAAGTATACAAGCCGGGAACTACAGTAGCTTTATATAACCTATCATCGTTTTGATTTTTGATGCCTGTATAAGCCGTCTGTTATGGATCAGTTTGATTTAACATTCATAACATTTGCAGGATGTTCCATCATTGCTTCTGTGACGAGATAAATAACGACCCCGCATCCGATACCGGCCTTCCGTGTCGCATCGCTCCCTCTCTCTTCCTCCACGGTAGCTTCTAGAATCTCGATATTGGTTATTACTTATCGATACGCCTGTTGCAATCCACCCACATGCCATTTTGTCGCCGTCGAAACTCGACATATGTCTGTCAGAGAGGCGTGACTGTACTTGGACTCTTTTTCCCCCCTTCAAGCCCACACAAGTCAAAGCATCGTTACCAAGGGACCAGTTTGGCGAGAGTGATTTGTAGGGCATCTACTCATACAGGGGTTGACTCTGATGAGCGTGAAATTCGTTCATAATTCATCAAGGGATATGCTCAACAAAGACCTTCCATCAAAGCAAGTAGTGTCGACCTTTATACCTTTCCCGTCTGTCTGGGAAATTAAAAGCAACTAAACGTTATACCAAATACAGGTATACCTAATTATGGAATGTGTAGGACTCTTCTGGGAACAAGTGTATATCACGGTAGGGAAGAGTAATGAGTGCATCGTCGTGTTGGACGCAACATGACGAGTATCGGTTATGAGTTACCAGCAGTCACTGAAACGCCTTTCCATAACGTGCTGACGTTATTTCTTAAATTTGAAAGATGGCCTGACGGTACAAATTCCCTTTTCTTTCTGTGGGAAGAAAATCATTACCTTAGACAACTTCTAACAGACTAGTTACTCAGTCGATTTCAAAATGACTGTTTACGACAACTTAAGTACTCGTTTTAACTTCCGATTATCTTTCTCTTAGGAGTTACCATCCTTGTTTAGTATTGTCAGATGAACAGTAGTATTCATATAAGTAAATGAACAACGGAACACTGACTGGGAAAATTGACTTGGGAAAAGTCCATGGCCTAGATGTCATCTAGAGGTTAGGGGTTCAAATTTAGTTCTTACCATCAATTTCTTTGCTCTTTGCTACTCTTTTCTAATAATATTCTGTTAGAAATGAACTGTATCTCTGAATAGGTTTTTTTTTTTAATTTCTAACGATGATGACGACGATGATGATGATAACGGAACAACAAGTTTCTCTACTCAGCAACAGCCTTAAAAGTATATGAGCAATTAGGAAAACATGACATTCTGCATCGAACATGTTTTTATTTTCTCTGATCTGGTATTTTACAAGTTTCAGGGAATGTTTCACGTCGTGCACAAAGTATATATCCGAAAGACACATTCCGTAGCCTGACTCAACTCCTCGGTTGGAAGCACCGCCCAAATCCAATATAAGGACATTGTTCGATTGTAAACGGGTTATTTCCACAGTCTCTAATACATTAAATAAACCCACAAAAGTGCAATAAACTGTTCCACGAAATTACCACATCCAACCCCCCCCCCCCCCCCCCCACCCCATTTTAAATCGATTAATGTTTAATAACAATTTATAAAAGCGTTGTCATATCAACATGTATAAATATATCAGGGAGGTTACAAAGAGTTTAAATCGGACATTTTGTAATAGACTTGGCTCATGTTCTGTAACGTATTTTCGATTTGGATGAGCATGTCTTGGAGAAATACGATGAGAGGATACAGGTTATAGTGTCATAGGGTGATGGACAGTCACCCCCCCTCATTCCACCCCCCCCCCCAATATAACAAGCCGCTGTCCGCTTTATATTAATACCGTATAGAGCCCCAAATGGACTTTGACTAGTCCAGGGTAAATACAGCTTCCGACGCTGTTTTGAAACAAGTGTCTATCATGTTATAAAGCATCAGTAGCTATGTATGACACAGTAAAGGTTCGGTCACTACCACCCTCTGCCACGGTAAGAGGCGATGGGGCCCGTGGGGAGGGGGGGGGTGATGTGTAGGCACAGGCGCCAATGCCCCTCCAGTTTTCATAAGTCACAACTGCCCTTCACGTTAATGAAATATTCACATATTCCATATTTGAATTTGAAATTTGTCCTTTTGTTGTGTTTGCTTTGAATTTAAAACTTTCCTTTGTTTTACAAAAAAAGAAAGAAAAAAGAATCCCCTTTTGTTGAAAACTTAGATATCACATTCAAAAATTGGACTTGTGTTCACGAATTACAGAGAGGATTCATTTGCTCATGTCATAGTCAATGTCCCGCTGCCACACTGGCAGGCTCGTGGTACAAAACTAGGACTATACAGTAGTTAATGTGTTCTCTGTGTGTATCGGGTGTGAAGTTTGTACCCTGAGTCTTATGACGTCACGCATCACTCGGCGAACGGCTGAACGGATTTTAAGTCATTTGCGACCCTCCGCTTTTATAAGTAAACTGTTGAATCCCATAAAAACCATGAATAAAAAATAACTGTCTTGCACATAAAAGAATATATATATATTTTTCTTCAAAATATAGGGTATTATATAGCTCGTAGAAAGATCAGCAGAATACGACGTTTTCTCGACACTGACACCACCGGTATTTTTCTTCAAATTTTATTATCTTGTTCTCTCTTGCTTAACGCTTTTCTCTTATTTCTCTCTATAATTATGTACCCCTACTATAAACAAAACATATTGAAAAAACCCACCAGAAGAACATTGACGTTATCAATGCGCAATGACTTAATTATGGAGATAAATGAATACATGCAGGCAGGCAGCAGTCCAAATATTCACACTAATTCTTCATTTGATTCGCATTCAGTAGCATTGTTTTGTGAAATAAAATAATATGACATTTACATTCGTATTTCATATCGGAAGAAAAATTTTGCTTTTGTAAGTTGATAATATATAAAATAATAATATTTCGACAACATTATTTTTCGCTCAACAATTTAACTAGATTGTTACGCTGTCAAACCAATTTCACTTCCTGAAAGATTCACTGGTTTATAGGTAGGATACGGTACACAATGATACCAAAATGGCTAGATATGCTAAATTGGCCACTGTTCATAAGTGTAGGTGCACCGCCACCCCTCCCCCCTTTCCCCCCTCAGGACCCGTCCCTGACATTTATTGCGACAAGCTAACAATGTAGTTTCCATTTCTCAAGATTTCATTTAATAATGATGGAAGATCAAGAGTTATGCGTCAAACACGACCAAATGAAATAATCACAAAGTTTGTAATAGTTACCATAGCAACCGTTTGACCTACTGTTCCATTATAAAACGCAATTCTCTTATAATGAAGTCATTGAAACTCGCCAGATCTACGAGTTGAAATTTCAGGTAAAAGTTATATGTAACTCATATTTAACATAAAGTATTAAAAATGGCACCAAATAGAAAGAGAAAAGAAAACTAAATTCAAGGTCGACGCGCATGCGCGCCCACTCGTTCGTTCGTTTGATTGATGTCGTATTTTTCTTACTATCTCTCTGACTATATTTATTGACGCTAATGTTACTTTAAGTATAAAATATATCATTTAATATGTTTTCCTTGTTTGCTCTTTCTGCAGGAAACATTACTGACCCGGTATACGGATTATGAGAGTGATCGAGGAACGTTAAAGGGGTAAGTCCTTCGTCAAGGAATCTTTATACTACTACCTTGTATAACCTGTTGCACCTGTAATAGCTATAGTTTGTGTCGAATTGCATAACGCAATACGTCATTCTAACCAATCTCATCCAAAACAGAGAAGGATATTTTTCTAAAAAATTTGGGTGGAGCCCTTTTATCTATTTCATATAGCAGACATTATTTTGACTGTCATAATTAATTCCCATCATTCCAACGTTTCGTGGACTTATATAGGTTATACACCAGACTAAACTTGCGAGTGTATTTTACCACCAAAATCGTGACAAATAAAGTCTTAAAGGCAAAATACGATACAGCTTTTAAGACAACGTTTGTATTGGATAGATTCTTGAGGGTTATCGTCAGTACCATGAGTTCTGCTTCAGTGCTCCTTGCATGGTCAAAATGACAACGGTCTAACGGAAGCAAGCAACCGTGACTTTCCAATAAGTGATACGTGCATGTCAAGTGACAGGGTCTCTTCGAATTCCTACTACGCTGCATTCTGAGATGTGATTGGTGGGATCCATTCCGTGGATTGATTTAACCAACCTCCTCAAAATGTACCCGAGATGCTAACAATACCAAGCAGTGACACGTCGTCACAATTAGTAATACTGAAAATAACGGTAGTGATTAAATAATTAGATTTCATCTCCAGTCGTTTTGCAGTGGGGTATTTCGTATATAAGACTTCTTTCGTCAGGTGAATCCCGTAAACGTCTAATAATATTATTCTAAGCTAACGAGATCAAATTAATATTTTTAAAAGAAAGATGGAAGCGTATATTTAACAAGATAATACTAGATTACCCTGTTATAGTACAAATTATTAATATATTTATTTTTTTATAAAAGTTGCGAAAAGGAAGACTTGTAAC
Source organism: Apostichopus parvimensis (assembly GCA_000934455.1). Classification (NCBI taxonomy): domain Eukaryota; kingdom Metazoa; phylum Echinodermata; class Holothuroidea; order Aspidochirotida; family Stichopodidae; genus Apostichopus; species Apostichopus parvimensis. The sequence continues at coordinate 26,490 of KN890545.1, forward strand.
CGTTACTCTCCTGTATGAATATTTACATAAATATGCATAGATTAATTTTCAAATAGGTTCTAACTTAATTTCACTTAAATAATGATCATCAGTTACACATCTTAAAATATATCTTCGATGATTTCAAACCCAGATTTGAAATTCGCGACTGCGAGTTTCTCTGTTGTCACTATGTACTGCAGTCAGAACATAGAAGTATATGGTTAGACTCAATGAGTTACTGTGTGAAGTTTATTCTGACCCACTTGTCTCGTTCTCGTTCACGTTCTCGCAAAAAAAGGCAACTTTGCGTGAATTTTCACCGAGACTTGAAGCGAACCGAGAGCGCGTTTTCCCTGGAACAATTCAGCACATTTCAATGGTAATAAGGAGTGACATCTGATTAATTCATTATTCGACGGGAATTTATCAAAAATCGGTCAAGAAATCTCGAACAGGTTTTGGGGTTAGCGACAAATGTAGAATCTGGATTGTTGCTTTACGACACAGTTATAATGTTAACCATTAAAGAGACATGGACCTTTAAAATGGCTTCTTTTTTTTCTTGAATTTGTTTTGATAAGTTTGGTGATGCCGTTACGATACTAAAATTCAATTTAAAAATAAGTAGGTCATTATATATACTTGATTTGGCACGTTCCAGTGCGGATATTGTGAAGTGAAACTCGTAATGAGAGTTTGAACAATATTTACGATATACTTTAAATGCGTTTAGCCTGAAATAGTATGCAAAATGTCCGGGCGAGGATATATCAAGGATTGAATAGAATCCATTAATAACTCGAATTAACTCGCAAAGTAATCTTCATTATGGTGAAAATATATTGACGGGTGCACTCAGAACTGTGTTCAGCTACAATCTTATTTTGACTAATGCGCTGTAGGATTAAAAACAAAATGCTGACCAAACTCGGAAAGCTGTTCTCCCCCCCCCCCCGCCCCACCCCCACCTCCGGCTTCTTCCTAATGTTCGCTCCGATGATCTGTCATGTTACATCTCTATTGCTGCTTCCATATATATTTATATATACGTAGAATAACACACACGCATTCCAAGTCTTGGATATTTTGGGATCGCTGTGCTGATTTCGTGGAAAATGATTGTTAATTTGGAACCTAGAAGGGCTGCAATTGTATCTCAAGTCATTTCGAATTCAGTGACGTCACGACAGCATCGTCATTTCTGCATCGGTGTGCTGTCCAAAGGACTGTACAACTTCGTTCTGCAAATGTAAAAAGAAAAGAGAAAAATAAAGCAACAATTTCTTGTTAAATATTCGATCAAACTAGGTACTACATTTTGATTGGAACGCAGAAAGACAGATATTCGACCAATTGGATCAAACTTAAAGACATCGAAGTCGAGACGTTATAGTATATCGTCTTATAGGCATGGGATAGAGGACAGAGGTGGAATGGGTACACGTGAGTACAGACGAGTTGAGTCCACTGTGATAGGTTCCAGGTTTTGGCTCTTTTGTACATTGCTCTTGAGCATGTTTTACTTTTACTGCTGTTGTTATTACTTTTAGGTTTTCTTAAGTTTGGTAATTTTATATTCCAGGTTTTGGTTCTTTTGTACAGTGCTCTTGGGCATGTTTTATTTCATGATAACAGCACTTTAATATATGGTATTTATTATTATTTATTTATTATAGGGGTATATGCATATGAGTACCGTATGGACTCAAACAAGTCTATACACGCCTTAGTTTCACAGAAGTATCGATTCATATCTTCATCTGATGACGATAATTTATATACACAATTAATCTTGCGACACACTGTATGAATATCGTTTTTATCATATCTTACATAAGATTGGAGTATACATTATATAGTGAGCTGTAATATATAACCTTTGGGGAATGACAACCCCGATGCAATGTGGTTTTGTATGACGGAAGAGGGAGGGTATATTTTACTTAAAATCATGACGCGGTGCAATTCATATGTGACAGAGGTTCTTCCGAGTGATATAATGCTTAAAAGAATTAAGTAAATGACAACTTGTAATCAAAGAAGGGAAACAACAGAAGACCCAATTAATTAAATTGACAATATCGAATACTGTTCACATAGAAAGACTGTCGCCACGTCCTTAAACTTGAGAAATAGGATTTAACATTATATCTTTCCATCCGATATAATCATTTCAGTTTTAAATCACAGAGCTCTTCCTCCCTCGCTACACATGCTGAGATTATTAGCGAGTAACTCAGCCAGTAAATGACAGGTCTTAGAGACAACAGGGTGCTATATAGACAACGGCATGCGGAAATAAAACGCGTAGGCATCGCTACACGCCAATTAGCAACATGAAATTGAAGGCCTGTACATAATGTAACGAATATCATACTAATACTTGTTGCCCCGATCCCGTGACATATCAGTCAGTATATATGTAGCGATGTTGGAAAATATCATTAGGTAACTGTTAGTGTTCTCAAAACACCCTGATAATATGCGTAATCCTATACAGTTGTGTATATATATATGCACGTATTCCAAGCAAGAGATAAAAGTATGGGTTATTCGATAGTGCTAGTATTGAATAACGGTAGATTTCATGTTCTGGGCAATCGACATTAATGTGGTAATTGACATGGGAATAAACACCATCGAAAGAGATTCAGTAGGTGCTATAAACCTCCCGTACGGAAGTTAATTTTAGGGATGTCCATTCCATTCATCCTCAATATCATTATCATCACAATCGCCATCATCATCATCAGCAGCAGCGGAATTATTATAACCATCGTCATAGTGGTCGTCATCGTTGTCGTCGTCATCGTTGTCGTCGTCGTCGTCGTCATCATCATCATCATCATCATCATCATCATCATCATCATCACCACCACCCTCATAACCAATTCTATGATCATCACAAACACCACCAGCACCATGGCCATCACCATTACCCTCATTATCATCGTCGTCATGATCACTATAATCACCGTCCTCTTTTCCATTACCATCACCCTCACCATTACTAACACTTTCATCACCAGCACCACCAAAACCATGACCGTCATCAGTTCAGTTCAGTTTGCCCTAGCCCTGTTATAAGGGGCCGTAGACATTTCTCTCAAAAGTTGCCTTACTCGCCTCTACATGACACTAATAATTTGCCTCATCATCAATATCGTCAGTTCACCAAAACCATTACCACCATCACAATCACCACCATCATATCACCATCACCAACATATCTCTCTCTCACGCTCACCAGCACCAAAACATCATCAATTCACCAGGATCACCCATCTTCACCATAAGCTCTATGGACAGGCGTATAAGGGTTGCTTTACGAGATATTTTGATATCATGAACCTACATTGATTGGTCCACTATCATATGATGGGTACCCGAAGCGGTGCACCCATGCTGGTATGATTGACGTGGTAAGCAACGAGTGCCGTTGGAGGTACTCCAATTAGCGTAACAGGGATTACAAAAAGAAAACGTTACTTCTTATCACGGAAGTTTAAACCCAGCCAAGAGTCCTGAATCTATAGAAAATAGTTTAACGAGCAACTGGTGGTAGCAGCGTTCCCTGGTTTACATATTGAACTTAAACTTTCCCTAACTAAAAATATGAAATTGCGAAACTTTCCATTTCAAACCTAAAAAGTTTCCAAGAGAATTGTAATGCATCCATTGAATCACTGAAGCCTTGTTAGTGTATGTAAAAAGGCTACATGAGGTCTCATTTAAAACGGAAATAAAAGATTCAAGATGTCGCAATGGTACGGTAACCTATTTAAGTTTGCAAGTATAAAACAAATTCCATGACATCACTTTTTTAGGACAGAAAATCATTTTGAATAATTGTCTTTTTAAAAGTAAAGAATCTCTTATACAGACGGAAGTTTATGTTCATACAAAGATATATGAATAATAATAATAATGATAATACATGGCTTGGTTAGACAGCCCTATGTTGATGAAGCTGTAAAACATTGACCATCAACCCTGTTTGTGTTTCGTTGGAACGTGGGATCCTTTTTCACGAGATCCGTAAAGAAAACAGCAAAACAATGTACGTCACATGAAATACTCGCATCTGATTTGTTAGTATCGATATGAATGGATGGACTAACATTACTAGTGAAAATACATCGAACTAATGGACGTTGTCGTTACCATGGGTACGATGATACGTCAATCGATGATCCGATAATATAGAGGACACGATGTTTGTAATAGCAGAAACATTGCGTAATATCACACACAATGATGCGGTCATTGTAGGTAGAGGGAAAGCTAACGATTGACCCGGGTCACCTTTGATCGGAAAAGTGGATAATCATACATCCATGGTAGTGAAGAAAACAATTGTGTTTCGTCATGAATTTGGCAAACGTCTGATTCCCAGGGCTATCGAAAGTAGCACGATGAATTGAAATGTGAAACATAGTTGGCATAC
>KN890545.1:41329-55108 GCA_000934455.1 Apostichopus parvimensis
GAAAAAGAGAGAGTTATACTGGAGATGCGAACTTGGGGTGAACGGCTTGTACCCGGTAAGACAAGGTGCAAACGATGGAAATGTATACGTTTGTGAGTATATATGCCTATGATAGTGAAAACAGTGCACAAGGAACCCTATTATCCACCCCTCTCACTGTTCTGACAGCCATTCCCCCCCCCCCCCCCCCCCCCTCGACCACCGAACCCCCTTTCTCTCTCTCTCTGATTTGTTACGACATTATTTGTTGCGAACTCCGAATATATAAATATATCAACAGAAACGTTAAACGATGGTGTGGTACTCACCCCTACGATGAACCTACAGCAACCCCCCCCCCCCCCCCCATCCCATCGAAGGTATGTTGTCATGATTGCCATAACTTGCCATAACCTTGCAGTTTCATATGCCGCACCGGTGAAAGTGGGATGGTATATCAAAACGGAGGGTAGGAAGGGGGGGGGGGGAGTATGTCGATGCAATTGGATTAAATTTGAGACCATTACATTTGAAATTTAAATGGATATTGGTCTGTAAATAGTGTAATGGTTAATGAACAACGTGATCATGTCTTTCTGACATGGATAGGTTCCATAACAAATTTAACGAGTCTACGATACAACTCTCAGCCCCAGTGGAAAGAATGAATGTAAAAGACTCTCTCTTACCTTAAATATCGGAGGAGACATGTTCCTGTTACCGTTCTGAGGATGACATACTGTTCCATGCACCCTCCATCCTCCAGACACTGAAAGCATAGCTGAGCCGTTCGTGGGCCATATAACTACAACTACCGGCCATCTTCTGATCTTTCTCGTCGCTTCCCAGCACTTGATACAAAAAATCTATATACCTCGAAGCCAATTTTAATGTCTGTATTTTGCTGAGTTTATCTGAAGGAAGAGTCGGGATAATTTTTCTTAGATTTGAAAAAGCATCGTTTAGATTCTGTGTACGTTGTCTTTCTCGTACATTCGCCATACAGCGTTGATTTTGTACGTCGTCAAAACTCTGCGAACCTTTCCGTCTACACTTGCCGCCTCTACTACGGCGTTTACCCGCCGTGTCGTCGCCCGTAAGCGATTCGGTATCCTCGCCGTCCGACGATCGATATTTCCTTTTACGATTTTGTAAGTCGTCGTCGTAAATTGTTGGAGACAATTCTGGATCCCGTTTCAGATCGGATCCCGTCAAACTCATAGAATCCGAATAGCTCCCGTCACTGCTAGGAGAAAACTCTCGAGGTTCCATCTTAATTTTAGAACACTGCTGAAAGGAGACTGCAGTCGAAGACTGTGTGTTCCAGATAGTATCGAAAACCTTGCTGGAGGTTACGCACTCAGATGGGGTTTCCGCGAAGGCACAAGAACTACGACTGTGGAAGGGAGTTAGTTGAGGAACCCTGTGCTGTGGGTTGCGGTGGTGGTAGTACTCAGCCGGCGCACCCGCGACGTCCGGCCGCCAGACTCGCTGATTTGGCTCAAACACAACAGACCCACTCCAAGTCGCACCTGCAGAAAATAGAACCAGAAAAAAAACTCAGCTGTAGAGCAGTATGGGGGCAGTTAAGTTGAATTTAATTAGTGTCTCAAACCTACGCAGCAGGATAGAAACCACATTACAATTCCACTGACAGCTCATAGGTTTGACTACGAAAGTCTATCCAATCTCAAGAGAGACTTGCCCCGTACACAACACAGACAGCCAAAACTTTGGAACAGTTTGAAAAAAGGAAAAAGAAAGAAAAAGTTTGTTGATGGTAGAGAAAATCCGTAGAATAGAGAGAGAGATAGCTTACTGTGTGCTCCTGCCAAAAAAAAGTCACGTAGGTGGAGATAGAGAAAAAGAGAGAGTTATACTGGAGATGCGAACTTTGAAATTATCCCCTCTATGAACACAGGAGGTTTATGATGGTAAAGATTAATAATAGACGACAGATCTGTCATCGGTGACCAAAGGTGAACACGCACTGCGTCTCGGTGAATGAATTTGAATCTCGCGTCCCCGACTGAATGCAAGCTAACCGCTTCACTAGGCTTTGGCGTACATCCGTTTGTTTCAAACGGAAGTTCGCACTCTCTCTCTCTCTGCCTTGCATGGGTTTTTTTTTTCCTTCTTGTGTGTGTCTGTATGTGTGTGTGTGTAGATCATCATGGTGATATCGATGACAATGAAACATGACGGATTATAGAATGATAAGTTAATTATCAAGGCTTTAGACTGTTTACTTAGGGTTGATAAAGACGGGTCTTTTTTTCTCTTTCTTCCACAGACGGATGGAGGGGTGGGAATATAATGCTCTTGTTCTTGTTTTTTTCCTTCTTGCATACAGAGTGTAGGTATTGCTATGTGTTTATTAGTTGGTGTGTAGAGGGAGCAATGCGCGCTGGATCTATCGGTTTCGAGAGGGGGTCACAACGAACGATAACAATTAATGCGTTTAAATTCCTCATTGTGATAGTAGCCTACATAAAATGAGAAGGGGGAGGGGGTGGGGGAAGAGGTGTTCATATACACTGCCATTTTCCAATCTGCAAAGTAATATGACTTATCCTATGATATGGAGATTTGGCTTTTACGATTATGTAATCCCTGCAGACTTTTAAAATTTATTCCACTTTGTCTTGTCAAATTCTCTGACGTCACAAAAGCTTTATAATATATAATCAAAACTCAATGCATAACGATAATAGCATATTCGCAACCAGTTCCGTTACTCTCTGCAAATTTCGCATGCAACTAGGTGCATTACAACGCATTATTCAGTCTATTTAGATTGGTAACAAACTACAACAACAAGAAACAGTCCGTTAGATTGACAATTAACCAGATAGAATGATTTTCTCAGTCTATCAAACATTTAAAGAGTAGTTTACATTTAGAGTATTGTTTTCTTTCATTTAATCTGATCAAAATCTCTTAATCGAAGAACTCCTAACTTCGAAGATAAATGTGTCAACCAAATCTCTCACTCCTCCCTCTCACCCCTCCCTCTCACCCCTCCCTCTCACCCCTCCCTCTCACCCCTCCCTCTCACCCTCCCTCTCACCCCTCCGTCTCACCCCTCCCCCTCCCCCTTCCCGACGAGAGGGGGTGACTAATAATTTTCTATACAGTTCTACACAGTAGTCTATATGATGATATTAACCTCTGTTACTATGCTTATAGTAGTTTGACAGCGCGTTTGTCCGACATCATTTTAATTCAATTGTCTTCTTCACTATGAGATTCCATTTTTAGAACAATATTTCATTACTCAACTCAACGTGAAGTTATGAAAGGGGTAATATTAATAGGAAGCTCCTAGATTACCTACTACGGAAACACTTTCGGTTTATCATCTGATAGAGTTGAAAGTCAGAATAATTATCGGAAGACACTTGAAACCGGTTATTATATTATTGATTAACAAAGGGAGGTAATTTATGATCATTAGTACATGGGTGATGCACACACAAGACGCGGATTAATGAAATAGCTTTTTATTTAATTAAGTAAAGAGTAAATAAAACAAAAACTGTAGTTTCGTAGTTGAAATGAGCTTTGAACGTTGGTTGTAACTCTAAGACCTATGACCGGCTTCTTTTTTTTTTTTGCAGTTTATATTGATACTGATGAAGCAATTTTCTTCGAAACTAGACTCCCATCACAATGCAGTATAGTTCCATTTAGCTTGGCTGGTTAACTTGAATGTAAGTAATGATGCTTTTCTAATTAGATTTTAACATTTCATGCAACATTAATATGACAATGTGTCCGTGGGGAACGAAATACTGAGAATCGAATGGAATTTGACTGTTCATTAACCACGGTGAACAAGACCTAGTCAATTTTTTTTCTTTAATTTGATCAATCATCCAATACAATATTACTTGCTTATCGGTTGATAAACTTGTCGACCGAACGTCCGAAGCTGCTCTGCAAATTTTCAGTACTCGAGTGGAGTCCATACTCGTTCTCGTGTACATTTTCAATCTGTACTCTGTGTACTCACGGTTTTTGATTCGCCCTTGAGTACGTTTACATTTGTCGGACCTCATACGCATGAGTTTGTATTAGTACTCGCAGTAAACCCGTACTCAGCAAAAATAACTATCATGTACTCGACCCGTATTTTGCACTTGTACTCACGGGTTTATTCTGACACTTTGTACTCATATTCGCTTTCGGATTCCGCGTACTCGGGACTAAGTTGTACTCACACAACAAGTCTGCATCGCTGGGAACAGGTGTTTCAATGGTTAATCACGTGTATGTATCCTTGCATAGTCGTATCGCCACCTCTGTAATATTTATATGACGTCAGGTGACAGGTCTTTGCACTCAATGTCTCTGACGTCATTACTGCGGTCAGTTAGGCTGTTTTTAGACCACAAGTATTGTTTGTATGTGACGGAGTTGTATATATCGAACGTAGAATTAAGGATTTTGAAAAGTGTTATATTTTGTACAATTGGAACATGTGAAACGTTATAGCACAGTATGAAAATCATGGTCTTTTCTGTTAAGATCTTTTATTTCGTCGCAAAGAGGCCTCGCATATTAATTAGGCAATTTCATGACTTTCAAGTAAACAGAAAATGAAAATAAAATCTGCTTGCAGTGGGATATCATATTGTGTTGTAATTGTGACCGTCTTTGGTATATATAGCTTGATATAAGAACCATGATCTCTATTGACGATGTTGTCCTGAGAACCATGGTTTCTATTGACGATGTTGTCTTGAGAACCATGGTTTGTATTAACGATGTTGTCCTTATGACACATACTGGGCAATGTTATGCATACATGAAGCCATTACACTTCAACTTTGTAGTAAGATATTTCTGCTATAGACCTATATATTCACATTATATTCCGTGCAGTGTTCATGCATTTATATGAAGACATACACCCCGTATATACCTATAAACCTATACTGTCCAATTGGTACAACCCGGACTAGTTTTATCTGTCCTTCATGAAGATCCTTTAAGGGACATCAATTCATTGGGATCCAATGAAATTGTAATCTTTCTCTCAAACAATAATTTGCCCCCAGAAACGGAATCCATTCTGTATCCTTGCTTCGTCCATGTTTTCTCCTTGATTGGACGTTATGAGTATTGACAGCAAATGAGCCTCTAACATTGAGTTTCCCGGGCAGCAATCGGTTAGTTCCCCGGTATCCCGGGGAGCCAAATTTACTTGTGGTCGATTGAAACATCGACTTTTTGCCCAACCCGTGTCTAACCGCAAGGTCAAAAAATTGTCTAATTTTGGAGTTTGGTAGAAGGAAATTGTTCCATTTACTAAGATGTCGCATCCTTACGCTCAGTTGGGGTGTTTGTATAATAAATTTGATCGAAAAACGAAGTTTTTGTGTGAATCTCAAAAGTTTTCATTGCTTAGTCAATATCGAACCGGGGGCTTGATGATGAGCCGTGAGCTTGGTGAGATCTGAGTCACTCTTTTGGACATCTCTCTCATTAGCCACCAAATCAGCTTTCGTAGGAGGTATACAGCAATCTTAGCCACACACCAATAAAATAAACCGCAATCTATTTTTAGGGTTCCGGTTTTGACTTGTTTTTGAGTCACACAATACAAGGCATCCTTTTCATTTCTGAGATAAAATTTTAAACTCGTTTTCGCTTTGATAATTTGCCACAATTTATTTTTCTTATTTTATTTTTTGCTGTCAAGTCCAAAAAATGATTACTACATTGCTGTAGATTTAAAACAAATCACGAAATTTGATATTCCATCCTACTTCGATTTTAGAAGATTTGTTGATTGATTTTGATAAAAATGTAGAAATTACTCGATACTTAGGTCCCATAAAATTCCATTTTACTTGTATTTCAAAATAATGAAAGGAAAGTTAACAAAATTAAAAGAGTTTTTTTTAATCTGCATATTTGCATATGATTAATATTTGAATCGCAAAGTTTCTTGAAGAAAATCTTAAATTCCGTGCTAATTATATACGCGCTGTATTATCATGCATCTAGTGACAAAATCTAGAATAATGTTTTAATATGATAATTTTTTAATCTATTTTTAAAAGTTGAATAATTTTACAAAAAACAAAATATTTCGGTACCTTACTCCTTCTGCTGATGATCAGTAATCACAAGTACAGTATGTTTAACTCAAACGAGAAACACACGTACAGTTAATCAGGCAGATTATCGAAATTGTAAACGGCTCATTGCGGAAGTGCGGACACGTTTGGTATATAGCCATTGACGCTATGATAAAATGAAACATATATGCACAATGGATTTCCTCACTGCTTCCCCCTCCCCCTTCCCTCCCTCTCTCTTTGTAAGTCAGATTAAATGTTACATAGAGGCTGTGCTAAGTATACACACATAGAGACATACAAGACTCATCGCATACTGTGACTATATTCCCAATGGGACCATCACTGATAAATACTGCAAGCTTGTCTTTCAATACGGACTAGATTAAAGGACACAGCTGTATTGGTTGGCATCTTAATTAGTCAACTGCTCGAAAAAACCATCAAAGAACAACGATGAAGTAGATGTAATTATCAATAAATGATTCACCTTAGAAATGTATGTTTTGCTAAGAGAACATGATTTTCTTTCACCATTGTTTTTATTTTTTTTTCAAAAAGAAGTTTTCTTTTATATTCGATATTTTAATTCTGATTTTTTTTTTCTAACCATTTCGTCAACAATTTCCCCACATCGCACCGAGCATTATGTCTTAGACCATCAATGTAACCAAGGCAACCTTTTATGATTTCGCCAACTCATATTTAATAAGCAAATTATATTTAATAAGCGACTGATTATAATGATCATGATTGGATCCTCAAAATGTCGCTTTTGATGACACTTTTTCCAAAGTCATGGCATTAATCATATGCAAACTGCTAACTAAAAAAAACTTTATCAACTTCGATGTTTAGTTGATTATGTGAAACAAAATTTCGGTCGTCAAGGTAAAGAACTACATTATTATGGGGCTTAAGTACCGAATCTGTCATCGAAAAAAAAATTAACTAACAAGTTAAGCTGCGTTAAATATTTCCTAATTGGTTACGGATCTTTGTGCTCAGATTTACTATGTAACATGTGAGCCTAAGTTGACAGCCTACCGTATAATGATATTCTACGACAACTGCAATCATTATAGTTGAAAACTTACTTTTCTTGTCGTGCTTATATATTTTATTGCTTTCGTGGCTGTTCTGAAAATCAACAATTCAACACTATAGACAATAATCCACATTTCCATACGCCAGTGAAACCTTTATATTAAAAGATCGTTGGTCATGGCAGCCAATTTTAGGACCTAACAATTCCTAGAAGTTTTCAAAAAGTACTTTCCTAGGCTGCCTTGATTCTCCAAATTATTATCAGCCGATGGAGGAGTATTAAAATAGACAATTAAAGGTCTCGGTGTGGATAACTACGTTCATTGTTTGTTTGTTTCAGTAAACTAATTAACTTTGAGCAAGCATGGGTGACCACTTTCTAGCATTTAAGGGGGGGGGGGGGTTGTGACCTATAATTCGTGTCATGATTAAATCTCATGTCGTTTGAGATAGCGGAAATTGTTGATAAAGACAATAAAATGCTCTATATCTTCTTGTAGTGAATATTGATATGGCAATATGCTGTAACAGTAGCAGCTCCCTAATAACACCTCCCTGCAGTTTAAACGAAACCGGCCGGGACTCATGCTCCCTTGCAGTCGGCAAAAAAAAAACTATTTCTAGACAAGGTGAGGATTCACCTGGTATAAGTAGGAAAATGGACCGCAATAAAAACAATAAATTACAAGGTGTTTGTCTATACGTCTAGGTCATTCACTGGACAGCGGAAATAACCCATAAATCTCTGACCAAACTAGAAGGAGATACAGTCTAGGTATTATAGAACTCTTGTATGCAAGCTCATACGTCTCAGTCATTCGGTTAGACATTATTATTATAGCCCTCGTATTGTATGCTTTCGGCCTTCCTTCCTATTGTTAAATATTCTAGACTTAATTGAGATAGTTAAATATCTGCAATACACTGTCCTGCAGGATTGACTAACCTAGTCTTATTTTATTTAAAAGAAAACGGAAATTATTAATAAAAAATAAAAAAGAAGCAAATATGAAAACCGCTATTTATCTTTGGGACATGATATCAAGAGTCAATGCATACAGCTAACACTTTCATGGACTTGTGTGGAATCAATATCAATAATCGTTAATTATAACATTGGTGTTTCTTGAAAGATCTAGACAGGCGGTAGGTGGGGGGTTGCTGGGGGGAGGGGTCGTCAGATTGATCAATCACTGCTACTCCCTATAGATCAATTATAACTTAATCTTAAAATTGGAAAAGTACATTATTAAGTAATGATTTGTGACGTCATACATGGCAAACAAGTCAAACTTGCATTTTCGTATTTTTATTTCACAGATGTTATATATTATGCCATCCCCCCACCCCCCCACCCCACCCGACCTTCCCGTAATCAACCGAATACACACGCGCAATTTGCTTCATCAAATGTTGTTTTAAACTAACTGCCAAGTGTCGATAAAGAGTACACCTGCACCAGAATGTTGAAACAAAAAAGCAGTTTCTAAATAATCCGCACATTTAATAACGATTATTTTTACAGGCACAGTGGACTATATGATTAGTATCTTCAGTACATGAAATTGAGGCATTATAAGACTAGCACAAACTGTTGCGGATGTTGGTTTCGAAGGCTATGAAAAGCACGATGTCCAGACTCGTGGACTTACAGTGAGAGTATAGCTATTGCAACAACAAATAATATGTTATATTGTTCTTTCTTCTTTCATTCTTTACGCTTTCTTTTCTTTTCCCTTGTTTATTTGTCTTCACGTTTCGCTTTTCTTTTTAGTTTACACAAAAGTACACTCACAAAAAAAAAGCGGACACCACATAGAGAACAAGAGAAGTTGAGATCCACACAAAAAAAACTCTGTCACACATGTGAGAAGATATAAGGTACGTATAGATTCTGATAAGAAGCTAGATTCTGATAAAAAAAAAGATATGAACATTTAACTGAAAATACCGACAAGAATCCTTCACATTGTTTAGACAGGAAACACCTCTTTCACACCTTTGTCGATTTCACACAAACTTGAGCAGGACCCACACACTGACAACCTTAACATATAGACCATTATAACGCACCCGTGCAAGAATAAAATCTACACCTGCGAGGTAATTCTTATCAACGGGAAACTTGTTCAACACTGCGTAAACCTGTCAGACTTGACAATTTCCACGCGTTGAAATATGTTGTTGACCAATTTGCACTGTTTACAACTTTTTAACTTATTTTTGACTTTTTGATATTTCGTTGGTTCCCACGCCCTAAGGTACAACTAATTGGATTAATGGGGTCTCTAATTAGCTTGCCTGGGTACACCGCGGTCTCTCCAACCAATAAACCCATATTCGAGGTAAGGTTCCACCTACTGCGAACAGTTGTAATAAGGTCACCATTACCGCTCAGGAGAACCGGTACCCCAAGACACTCCCCGCCACGAGATTGGAGACGTAATGTCTTGAAACGGTTAAAACAATAAAGAAATTTCCGGATTTATTAAATTAAGAAATGTTTCGACCGGACTAACCAATAGGTTTACAGTTGCCGAGATGGCCAGACTATATGATAAGTTACAATGGCGATCCGGAAGCAAAACAGGAACAAGAAAAAAAAACAGAAAAGAAAAGAAATGGACAAAATTGAAAAAATGAAAAAATGAAAAAAATGGGGAAATTGAACGACGAAGGTAGACAGGAAAAAACAATCGCACTAAACATGTGATTGTTATCGGAAATAAATTTCCTATCAATTTTGTTATTGAAAGAAATTAAAAAGGTGTGTACGTCAATTTTTATTTTTTTGTTTTGTTTTTTCTATAGTTCAACATTATATGTGTTATGGTCGTTCTGACTGTCACATTTGTTTATGAACCCTTAAAAGATTACTTTAGGCACAAAATCAATGTTGATATGTTGTAGAACATTACAAAAAAAAAACAACTATAGGCTATCAGCCCATGTAGGTTGTCACCAGATTAAACACGGAGAACACAGTATAACTATACTGTAAATCTTAAAAGTTTTGTACCACAGTAAAATCTGGATCGTACTGATCGTGCTGATCAGTCGGTAGAATGTGCTATTAGGATTACAGTAAGAACTGAGGATATGTTTAATCCCAACAAATCCAGGTTGATGCATTTGTTGGGATTGCTGAGGGGAATAAAGAAGAAAGTGTCTCCATTAACCTTGAAAAGTAAAAGTAATTTATTTGGGCAATACGGTTCCAGATCATTCTCAAGCCAACAAAAAAAAAATAAGGTGAAAAATAGAAGTCAAAGTTTCACTGCAGGCTTTTTCCTACAGACGCCCTCTGATGGAGAAAGCACGTATATTAATGGACCGGAAACATGGAGCTAATGTTATTAATCTTCTCCTTGTAGGCCTAATGAAATTAAATTCGATCTATAAATTTCCATTCTAGCGGACTAAACTGTGTAGGAATTGGTTACTTCGTCTCCGACATAAATCCATAATTTCCTATTCAAATTAACTGTAATATTATTACATATTGAAAAGACTAAACGGCGCCTCGGGCTCCTTCATTTCTGAGTAAACTATTATGTGCTTCTAATCAGGGCACGTTTACGGTAACGCTTTTCGGTAGCGTGGGAATTGTGAGTAGTCAGGAAAGTTTCATGGCAGGCCATTTGTGTCAAAAATCCAGTTAGACGTTTGGTTGGGTAAAACGGAATTCGATAAAAGCTGTAGCATGTTACTGGAACACTAGCAGATCTCCTTTTTCTTGACTCGATATAATATTGAATTGAGTACTAATTTTTCATATCAAACAATATCTAAATATTCAAAAGGACACAGCATCCAGGCATTCTCTTTATCGTAATCTGTTCCAATAATTATTAATGCGAACATTATAAAAAGATCGGATTGCCGTTTAATCAAGTTACTTTGAGGTCCTGCTCGACACATACGTATACAAAAGTTGTCGGGAATTAATGACTAGTCCTAAACTGCTGTTCTAATTAAGGATTGACTATAGAATGGTTCAGCCGATATCGCATAGTAGTTAAAGAACCTTCTTGCGAAGGCAGAGGCGGTGGGAGGGGGCTCAAGTTAGTGAGGGGGCACAAACTTCGAGGGGCAGTTGGACATACGACTTTGAATTGATTACCAAATCACAAAATCAACTCATAAAGTTCCATTCTGTACCACAAATTTCGAAATTCCCTTAATAACAAATGAGCCCTTTTTTTATTGCCACTTCTCAAAGAAGAGGGCACTTTTAAATTACAGATATTGAAAAAGCTGCACTTTTAATTCGCAAACAGGGAACATCTAAATTTATGAGACGGGGCACTTAAAACTTTTCACAAAACTGGAGGGCACGTGTCTCCTGTACCCCCCCCCCCCTCCCATCCGCCCTTTCATGTTCCGCCGCCCCTATGTGAAGGATTATAATATTCGCCAACAAAATTCCCTTTTACTCTAACTAGGCAGATATGACGGGGTTGCCGCACTTTTTTTTATCCAGGACAGGCTTGCAGTACGAGTACAATAGCATGAGTATAGGAGTACAAGTAGAATGATATTTGGTAAAAGTACGAGTGTGAGTACAATGTTATAAATGGGTACTACGACGACGTTACTCTGTAGTAACATTTTCACTAGAAGGCCAATCTATCAAAAGTAGAGGGAAGCTATATATTGTATACGAGTATACAGACACAGTACAAGTTTGCCAGGGAATATGGTACATAATCTGAGAATCCATTAACCTATAAATGAAAGTTCATAACGTTCTTTCTTTCTTTCTTCTTAATTCAAGGAAACGACACAATTATTTCGACAGTCTCTCCATTATCATATAACCCACCCCCCCCCCCCCCAAAAAAAGGTGAAACTAAACTTGATTGAACTCAGAGACACGCATGCATAACTATTCCTTCCGTTTCAAACCATGTATGCAGCAATAATAATATAATAATACTCGCTACATGCTCGGCAATCTATATCGCGACGTCTGCTGATTTGCGGTCGCTATTTACAAATCGCATTTTCCTACGGTTCATTTATTTCCAGTGGGGAAAATTGTAGCCCACAATCTAATACAAAGAAGTTTAAAGGTATAGGTTTCTTCTTTCCGTTGTTTTTATTTTTAATTTTTTTTAATTTTTCGATATAATCTGATATGATATTATTTGTAAATTAGCAAGGTGGTCCATAACCTTGACTACTTACGTTTCACGTAAAAGAATTTAAAAAAAAACAAGTGTGAATGCAAATTACCGCCAGTGAGGTGCATCAAACTTAATTTGCTTCTACTTGAGAAAACACTTTGCTATTAAAAATATTTCTGACACCCCTCCAAATATTCCTGGGTCCCTCATTGACCCAGGTCTCCAGGCTGCACTCCATATTATCCCCCCCCCCCCCCCCTCGTGGATCCAAATTTCCTATTATTGGTATGTGATGTCGTAAAACAGTAAAAATATAGCAAGAGCCATACAAGAAATTCTGTGCAGTAGCCCTCCCTGTTATAGAACGCCAATAGGACAAAAACAATGATAATAATATAAAGGTCAACATGATAATAATATATCGATATAATAATGTCACGTACATTGTTATCGTGTATATTAACATTATCATTGTATACGTTTATATTATCATTGAACACTTTGATATTACTATTATTAATTATTTAATATTATCATCGCCGTGTCCTTCTATATCATCATCTTAAATTATTATATTATTGCTATCACATGGGGTCCTTTTTTGGTGTTCAATATATAAGCTTTACACAATATAACATATTTCGTATATTGTCAAAAGTTACGCAAAGTCACGCGGCAGCAGATAGGAACTATCAGTCTAGCACTTAACCGGAATAAAGTACCGAAGTATTGAAAAGATCTCATTCGCTGTGAAATTACGGTACGCTGGTGATAATTAAGACGATGTCAATTAAACGAAAGATGACCGCATTCAACACTTGTTGGCGGATTTAATGAGGAGTCTGACGTGCAATTCGATCGATTAGTATACACAGATCCATTTATGTCTTGTAAATATATTGGGAACTTCCCTAAAAAAAATGAAACTGTTAACTTGAGTTCATCTATGTAAGTTGTTTCGGAATTTGCTAAAAATGGCTAGATTTTTCTGAACTCCTTTCTTGGAAAATTTCTAACCATGATATACATATTCAATTCCGAGAAGTTCGTTTTAGTTGATTTCCAGTAATATTATTAATATATACCAAGTTATATGTTCTCCAGAACTTTCTACGTAGTAAATGACGATTTATGTTACATTGATGTGTAACGTTGTCTATATACGTTTACACCACTATACGTGCAACAACAGAAGCATAGGAGGGTATTTCTGATGGGTAGGGGGGGGGGGTAGCGGCACTGTTATTTGTTTGGGTTACGGCAGCTTACAAGAGGGCAGAGCCCTTCTGCGGCACTGTAAGATATGTCTTGTCCTCACGTACCGATTTCCAACAACAACAAAATATTACTCAGACTAGTTTTGGAATGTATCTTCTTATTGTTTTAGTATGTTATTGAGGGGGTGGGGAAGAATGGTCCCTTATTCCCGAGCTCTTACGTCCCTGAATTAATACATGGTATACAATTGTCAAGGTATCCCAGCATGCCCGACCTGTAAGTTATCGCTTCCTGTCTGGTCGGCCTCCTCTCCCCCA
>KN890547.1:15802-35035 GCA_000934455.1 Apostichopus parvimensis
ACAAACACAACTAATAACCGGAGCCGATGACAAGCATATAATTTGGGTATATGGAAAACAAATCGTTTAAACATTACTGGAATAGACCTTGGCATGAAGCAAAAGCTTGTAGCAAGTCAGAGAAGTTAACACGGTTTTTTCTAGATCTAGACAATCTCAAATATTAAAACGTTCGATACTAATTTCAAACTTAAACTTAAAGAAAAACTCATTTATATCTGGTACGCGACTATTTAGTCTGCAATCATATATATATACTTCATGTGTAGAATAAGAAAATTGTATCGGTGTATAGCACCTGTACCCCAGTTCAAAAAAATGTCTTGTTTTGAAAAGAAGAACTGTTTCTCTAGAAAACGCATTTCTACGTCTAAATTAAAAGAAGCGGTGAAGCGACACTCCCAAAAGAGGTGTTCTAAACTTTCCACTTCGACGTTACAAAAGGAGCATAAACTAGAATCTACTTAACCCATCAAGGTAAGGAGTTTATTGGTTGCAGTGATTCTATGTAAGAACTTAAATTGGAAATACTGTAGCGTAGCTTCGGACACAGTGAACCGAGGCATGCTAAAGATGCGACTCCAGTCACTGTCTGTTAGCTCCCTAAAGTTATATTCCATTTCTTTAAGGCAGATGGGACATTATAAATATTACGTAAGTGGTATTTGTAAATTAATTGAGAAATAGAGGTGGCCCGCATTACATCGTTGTACCCGTCAATATCAACATTGGAAGAGTCGTTTCTTTGGCAACCTGACCTCCTCCACTTTCTCGGGATACAACTGATTAAACCCCAGTAAATAGTAAATGGCAAAGAATCTATAGTATATGGAATTTAGCTTTAAAGCGATCGCATGTTAGAGGCTTACCCGCGTTGTCAAAGAGATCACTTACGAACTTAACATTTTTATCAAACAAATGACCATACATTATAGAACTGTTGTTAAAGCGAATGAATGAGTTGTTCCAGATCATTTGGTTGCCAAAACTTTTCTTTGGGGGGCTAAAAGAAATTTAGCACCAGGCACATACAATTTGCCTCACAAAAGAATTTTTTTTATATTGATTACATCGTTCTTAGAACAGTTACTCTGAAAAATCAAATTCTCGCCGTCAGAGTTCAAGTGCATATCAAAAAAGATCTTCCAAGGGCCTTTATTATCATTACAATATCTTCTAATCCATGTACACTTTAAACTATTTATGAAACTTGGGACATGGGTAACTTTTAGCCCTCCGTCGCTAATCGGATTAATTATAACCGAACGTTTGATTTTGTCGGGATTACCCGACCAGATAAAGTCAAAGATCCTTAATGAACTCTCTAGGAGGGTTTGGCAAAACTAGAAAGAGAAATACTAGTTGGGACAGAGCAAAAGTCTTGACAATTACATTACATCCGATAGGGGTCAGATCCCTAGATGACACAAATTAAGGCAATGTTTAAGTCTGGAGAGCTTAGCCACGTAGTTCAAGCGAAACAAGTCATTTCCATCACTCGTAAACGAAATGCCTAAAAACTTAACTGGACCCTGAGTGACATTAACATTGAGGGTGTTTACAAAATGTGGAGTACCAGTAATGAACCGGCCTAATGGGAATAAGTTTGACTTTAATATATTAATTGATAGACCAGACGCAAGTTTCAGTCTATTGAGGATACGCAGAGTCTCGTCAATAGATTCTCTGCTACCATCAAGGAAAAACGTCGTGTCGTCGGCATATTACATAATTTTTACTTCCCTGTTGTAAATAGTGATACATTTAATGATATTATTATTCTGAGCCCTTAAAGCCAAAATCTCAGCAACTAGAATAAACAAGTACGGACTCAGGGGGTAACCTTGCCTGACCCCTCTTTGAACCGCGAAGAAACCTGTAGAGTGACCATTATTGCAAACACATGCATTACTATTGATATAGAAGACTTTGACCCATTTTTTTAAAGCTACCGTTAAACTGGAAGTAGGAGAGTGTGCTGTCAATAAAGTTCCATTCCAGTTTGTCAAACGCTTTTTCAAAATCGACTAGAAACAAAAAACCAGGGATATTATGGCTAGATGTATAATCTAAAAGGTCTAAAACGAATATGATATTTTCTCCTATAAATCTATTTTGGAGGAAACCCATTTGCTGCGGCCCAATAAGTTTTTGAATAACCAGTTTTAATCTAGAGGCAATCGCTTTTGCACCGATCTTATAGTCGGTGTTTAAAAAGGTGATTGGGCGATAATTATGTAAAGAAATGGAATCTTTGTTAGGTTTTAAGATCAATGTTACTACGCCTCTGGATTGCTCAGCAGTAAGCTTGCCTTTTTCAAAACCTTGGTTAAGGGAGTCTACCACTAAATGTCCCATTAAATGCCAAAAAGTTTGATAAAAATTAGCGGAAAGACCATCACTCCCGGGAGCTTTTTCATTAGTCATAGAGGTAATGGCTTGAGAACATTCCTTCAACGAGAGTTGGCCGTTCCAAGATGCCAGATCCTCAACTGGTACCTGCTGAATAGGGAGTTCATGGAAAAGGGGAAAGCACTCACTGGAACTATAAAGGGTCTTGAAATCATGTTTAATCTCGAGAAGGATATTATTGTTATCAGAGAGGAGTTGACCATCACCGCTTTGAAGTTTATGGATAGAATTTAGGGATTTGTTGCTCTTTTCTAAATTTAGGAAATATTTAGTATTTTTTCTCCTTCTTCCACCCACCTTGCTCGCGATCTAATTATCGTACCCTAGAGTTTGTAATTGCAATAAGAAAGGAGTTCACATTGAGCAGCTTTAAGTTGAAAGCGAATTTCCGAAGACTCGGCTGTATAAAACTGTTGCTCAAGAACAGCAATTCTATCAATAAGCTCTCTTTCTTTGCTCCTACGTTCTTTAGCCCTCTGCTTAGAATACTTAATACTGGCTGAACGGATTTTAAATTTCAACAATTCCCAACGATCCGAAGCGTCGCTACGCATATTGTTAGAAACTTCATCATGAATAAGATCGTTGATAAGGGAGATATAGTTGGGGTCATTGAGTATAGAATTGTTTAGTTTCCAATATCCCGGACCTCTACTTAAAGAAACAGTCGCAAAAGTAAGACAAATAAAAAAATGGTCTGACTGAATACCAGGAGAGAAGATCACGTTTGACAGTGCATGGCAAGTATGTGTAGAAACTAGGAAATAATCGAGCCTGCAAAGAATACCGGGAGTAACATTAGAACTCCAGGTGAAATGTTTAAGAAGTGGGTTTTTTTCTCTCCAAATATCCAAATATCAACAGGATCATGAGTGGCCATGAGATCGAAGCAATTTTCCCTTGCTTTAAAATTGGTTCTAGGGTTCCCCCCTATTTTATCAAGCTCTAAGTTGAAGACTAAGTTTAAATCCCCTGCAAATATAATGTTATCACCCTGAAAGCTGCTTAAGATAACAGACGCGTCCATAAAAAAAGCTGGGATTGTCAGTATTAGGGGCATAAATACATGCAAGCGTAAAAATACGACTATGAACTTCAATATCCATTATTATAAATCTACCGAATGGACTAAGTTCCTGCTTAATAATATTAAAAGTTAAACTAGGATTAATAAGAATTCAAACTCCTCGACTTGTAATAGTCCCATGCGAGAATAAAATACTTCCACCCCATTCCATTTTCCAGTATTTCTCATCGGTAAGGCAGCTGTGTGTTTCTTGTAGGAGGATTATGTCCGATTTGCGTCTGTGGAGGTACCCAAATAGTTGTCTCCTTTTTCTTGCTTGCCTAAGCCCTCTTCCATTAAATGAGATAAAATTTAAATCGGTGGCCATTGAATGACAGAAAAAATGTCTGTGTTCAGGTTGTAGGGCTCAATATTATAGTATACGCAGAACACGCAGGATGAAATATTCGAAAACACGATGTATCTGTTGAAAAGTTCAAACGGAGGGTGAAAAGTGAATAAATTAAAAGTCAATCCAACTGGATAGGAATAACGAAGCATCGAAGGAAACAAACCGATGTTGTCACTACGAACCGTTGAAAAAATACGACACAATATTGTGGCGCAAAAAAAGGAACATTGGTGATGACTGAAAAAGGCTCAGATGGCAATGTTAAGCTAGGAAATATCTCAATACAGCAGTGACAGGAAGAACAAACAAACAGGCAATATTTTAGGTGGGGGGATATAATATCTAATATCCCCCCCCCCTATTTGATGCCATAGTTTTTTTGTGGCTATAAGTTGAAAGTAATGCGTGAGATTATTTATCCATCATACTTGGCGGAGGCTAAAACTTCATCCAACACATGCTGCATGAGGTAAATGACACTTCGTGGTCGTTTCTGTGACCTGTGACCGTATAGCAGTCACTCATGATGATTATCATAATGTCTGTACTCTTGTGCATGAGTGAAAGTACGTACACACATGTATATGATCCACTTCGATATGGGTTCACTGGGTTTCCATTTTGCCTGTTTCCTACCAGATTTCTAACCGCAGGCGCGTAGCCAGGGCGGAAAAAGGGGGCGACCGCCCTCCCCCCCCCCTTTTGAGAATACGTTTTGTATTTTTTTATGATATCGCTAATAATTTCAAAATAGAAAATGCTTAGATGCAACTTACAAGGCCTGGGAAGTGCCATATTCAGCGATCTGGGAGGAATTTTCGGCCAAATTTTCTTTAACGCTTCGCGCCAACGCATAGTGGCGCTACGCTTAGATAGTTTGCCTACAAGCTTCGCCCCTCCCTTGGCAAGTTCCTTGCTACGCGCCTGTCTAACCGTGTCATAATTTGTTACATAACATCACCACAGCGGGACGCGTCCTCACCAACTTTTTCAGTGCGGGGACATGATATACCGTGTCCGCACCAATTTGTCTTGACCAAACGCTGCATTTCAAATTCCCATGTATTCAACTTTGGCGCAGTTCGATCCAGCATTGTGCAAATGACATGCAGCAGTTCCTATTTTATTATATTTATCCACAGTTGGTAAATATAGGACGGAAATCGCATTTGCGGCAGTCTATAATTGTTTTCTGGGAGACGACATTGTATACAAAAGTCTACTTGGATTATTTGTCCCCTGATTTTTTTTCTGCAGACACCCATGTATTTCCCCAAACTAAATTTCTAAGCCATGATATCTTAAAGTTTAGTAGGTTTGGGAGCATCATTAGGTCTGGGAAGTGTTATTTCCTGCGATCTGGGAGGTATATATATTTGCCAAAAAAATTATGGTACGCTACGCGCGAACCCATGGTCGCGCTCCGCTTAGATAGTATCAGAGAACAGACACGCGTCCCCACCATTATCCAAGACTGATCTGCTCCCATGCGTACACAAAAGCAAATGTCCCCTCCGATATTTGAAACAAATCACCGCCCCTGCATACAGGAGACAGTTAACATGAACCTCGATCAATTCTGAGCCGAATTCGTGGGTGGCAGAAGCTCCTACTATTCAAAATCGAAAGGTTTTCCGTTAGCCTGTCTCCAGCAACCTCCGCTAAAGCGTAATCTGATACCCTGGTGGAACATCTCATGTACCTTCGCGGTCCATCTTCTCTTTTCCTTTAAATCCATTTTTGTTAAATCGTCAATTATATAGTAGTTCTCTGATTGTAGTGATTGTCGAGCATTTCGGAGAATAGCTATTTTATCTTGGTAAAAGACACTTTTACCAGCAGGTGACGCTCTCGCCCTTGAACATGTCTGCCATCAAATCGTTCCTGTTTGTTGATCATATTTTCAAAGTTAAGACCTGCGAAAATTCATTTATCTAAGAGTAAGTTAAACATGCACAATATGCACTCTGTAGCTTCTTATTCCACACCCGAAAAGTGTCACTTCCATTGGATATACTGTTCTCTTTTCGTGCAACTATAGTCACCCCGGAAATTACGGGGGAAAAGTTTGAAGCATTGTATTATGGAACTTACCTTACAATTTCAAGTATATTAATTTCATAATTTCCACTGATTATGCTGAAACCTTAAATTACGATATTTTATTTCAACATTTCGACTTGTGTCACGAGCTCTATTACTTAACCCCAAAGTATCCAAAATAATCAACTGGTTTACATATATTTCTGATATAATACAAAGAGTTATTTAAAATATTTAGTACTGCCATGGAATGCATCCCTACAGTTAACAATTGTATCAAATATATTTTGTTTATTTTATATGCATCTCTGCCATTAGCAATGCCAGTTTTGATAAATTAACACTGTACAATATCAGGCTGTTCACAGAATGTGCGTGAACTACTGCATCACTACTGTACAAGGTTGACTTAATGCTTGTACTGATATGAATTTGTATTGAAATTTAAAGTCCGTACGCTCTGTTATGAAATCAATTCCAATGTTAAGTAGAAGGCATCAGTACTGGGGAGGGATCTTAGGAGAGGGATGAGTCCTAGGAGGAGGAGTATCCCCTCACCTTTTGAGTACATTGTGACTCGGCAAGAGTACTTAGAAGTAAAATGATGCCATTATTTACATCATATTACGAACATATGTCTTTTCGTTCTTTAGTTATAAAATGCTAACCTTTTGCAAGAAACGTTTGGGTGACAGGTCCGTGTTCCCGTTGTCCCTATGGCTACTAGTATGCGAGGGTAATTTTACGCATTTATCTCTTTCTCAGTGATCAAAATGGAAATGTGTGCCGTATGACTTACGGAACTTTGACTAGAAGTGTCAATTACTGACTCAAAGTTAACTTTTTAAGAGAAACCTCTTTCCATGCTTAGTAGGCCTATAGCTTAGAAGAGAAGCCTTCTGAGAAGCACTCCACGCCGTACTGTAACATCATATATGATAGCTATTTATTTTTCTTTGGCTAATTTTCTTTGCCGCCCGAGTTTTCATCCCTGAAAATGTTCTGGCTACGCTACTGCCCGCGAAATAAAAATTGGCGTAGGCGTTCTGGTATTCATTTAAATGGACATGCAAAAACATCACTGGCAGTTGTCATCCGTTGGCTAAAACTGTTGGAAACCATACCCTCAGGACCCGCTCCCATGACCGGAGAGACGGTTAAATACCCCCCCCCCACCCCATAACTACGCATATAAAGTAGTTCTACGCCTCCAAATAAGTTACAGCTACGCCTCTGCTAATGAACAAAAATTATTTTTACTAAAAGGGAGGTGTATATCAAAAACATATGATATCAGCGTACCAAAATAAAAAATAGCTCTTTTATTAATAATTTACAGGCATTATTGATGTAAGTTTAACAGTCAAGAAAAATCTATTCAAAGCCCAGTGAGCAGCTGACATGTTTATGCAATCAGATGTGAGGATACTCGATTCCGTAAACAGGGTGTGACGTAGGCATCATAAACAAGGAAGTATTGTTCATATAGTTTACCGCTGACAAACTTCGAATGTTCCAAACCGTGTTAGTTAGATATTTGTACACACATATTGATAGTGTAGAATAGATCATAAATGTACATTTCACGGTGTATAAGATGTATGGTACTAGTTAATGCATGTTATATAGTGCTGATTAGTAGTATCACTTCCTGTCCTTTCGATTCTTCTTTAATTTTACCTTCCAGCGAAAAGCGTAGTAACTTAGCTAATTTAAAAGCTCATAAAAGGTTCTTAAACTGATCGATAATATTAGCTTAACCAGAACAGGCAAACCAGCAATCCTACTCTTTGCATCGGCTTGGTAGCATTGACGTCGTTTGACACACAACTACAAAACATTTAACATGAACCGTAATATATATTAAAACTGAACATTGTAATCGGAACAGTGACAATTCAGCATGATGCAACTGAAGCTTAATGTACAATTGACTAAAAGTTCAAGATATTAACAGCTGTAAATAATATCAAGTTGGATTGCGCATGTCAAATAGTGTTCCTTACATACAAGCCAAAGAATACTATAGATTTGCAGTACATCTGTATAAGCTGTTCACCAAAAAAAGTTCACAGTTCAAATAAAACGATGGCACTAATGGACATCCATACTACTACGGTATTTTCATAGGGTGTTGGTCAACCCTAACTTGATGCTCTGTGTCATTTGTCATCTTGCATTTCATCGAATATATTTTCGAGTGTCATTTATACAAACTCGAAATCATGGAGGCGTTTTTCAAAGTTTGTTTGACTGTTTTGACGATTTGGAACTTGTTTGGAACAGAAATGGTAAGTCTTTCTATTATTTAATATATTTTTCATTTTACCATTGAATATCTTCTGACTGTTTCTTGAGTAACATAAGTTGCGTTAGTGTGTTGTTGAGCTAACTCTGTTCATATTAAATGATGTGACAAACTGAGTGTTAGCATCTTCCAAGAAATAGGAAAATATCGATAAAAATACCTGATGATATTCAGTAAGAAGGCCTTTAATTTAAAATACTCATAATTTGTAACTTCGAGATAGAACAACAGTGTTTCGACATAAAATAAAACATCTTTAACCACAAACATTGAAGGAAAAAAAAAATTATTTCTATTTGGTTCTCCTATGCCTAAATACAGTATATTCTCAAATTTGCTCACATGTAAAATACTTAGAAGGAAAGCTAATTTATACATCTCAACGGTTTTCTTAACAAGCCAATGTTTAAAAATCAATCACGTTTTGTGATATGGCCATGATTTTTTGTTATCTTTTCAAACTTTTGAGTATATCGCTCACCACATATTTTTTACAGTAGATCAGCTCACAAAGCTCCCCTCCTTAGTCACCACACCTTTCACAGATACAAACCAACACGTTACAAGACTCTGTCGATACATGTTATAAATTAGTGAGCTTAAATTCACATGTAGATCATTCTAGTTTATAAATGTATGCTCCATAATTTTGGTTACGAGTATGACAACTAAAAAAAAATCATTTATTTCAGCAATAACTAAAAACTAAACTAGAAAATTCATGTTCTCTGGATTCAAAGTATCTTCTTGTTCAAAATCTAAGCATGAGATTCCCTATCGAGACAGAGCGTTTCTCGGCATTCTTTGTATGGTTTAACATTTTCAATTTCTTTGTGTTTTCATTATTTATAATGCCTTGCTTTTATTTGATTTTTCAACATAAATTGCATACGATAAGTTAGTTCTCATCTGTATGAAGGCAACTTCATCAGTTCTGTTATTTTGATATGATTTCCGAACAGACACTTTATTGCTTGTCTTTGTTCAAGTTATCCTTATAAATATATTAAAGCAACATCTGCGCTGACTAATCTAAAAACAAAACATTTCTATGCCATAATTCAATAACAAAGATGCCTAATTAACTTCCATTTCAAACAGTCAACAGTTGGTTTACTAATGTGATCAAAACTATAATGATAATGTACATCTTTTTAATTAGATATCTATAACATTAAAGGGTGTTTCAGATTTAATCAAATTTGAAGCAATACTCAGTTTTAAGTTTGATTATATTGCTGTAAAATATCATCCAAACGCGATATTCTCGGAATTTCTAAAGAGCACCTAAATATTTACTTCCTTCACATGCTCATAGAGATCTCTTTAACATATATCGTTTTTTGCTTAGCAATGTTTGAAAACAGCCTGCGACAAAAATAAAGTAATTTTGATATGTATGTTGAAAATATAAACATTATGATCACTAGCCTTGTACATGTACATATTCAAAGCAACAAGGTTGAGTATTATTAAATCCAACTGGTATACACGTCAATCTAATTTAAAATGTATGGAAATAAAAAAAATTACATATACGGAAATTAACGTTGAAAATAGTCAACTTAAGTTACACACATTTATTGCAGAACGAATTATCAAAGAAAAAAAGACTTCCACAATGTCAAAAAATAACAAATCCATTTTTCTGTTCTGAGTGCTACGGCTGTTTTCAGGCAGTACGTTGTGGATTTAAATTGCTTTAACGAAAGAATGGTAAGGTACGCGATCATTAATAATGTCTACAGCAATTTTAGTGGGTAGCTTCAAATTTTTCTCTATCTCGGTGTTTTCCTTTTTTCTTCAGTTAGGCTATATTTGAAAGATAATGGATAGTAGAGCAGAAAAATATAACATATATCCTTTTACTTTATTCGAAATGATAAAGTTTGTAAATAAAATTCTATCGTATGCCTTTTAAAATGACAGTTAAATAAGATGGATTTCAAAATTAGAGATCACATTTATTTTCTCAATGATTATGTCATTAAGAGAATAAGTATAACTTGACCAAAGGTAACTCATTGGAACCGACTCAGATGTATGTCGTATTTCAATACCAATATAACGGGAAAACTGAAAGGAAGAAACTAAGATTTTGATTGTGAATCTGAAACTTAATAAAGAGATTTTGATATATCCTTATCTAAATCAAAAAGTAACAGAAAATGTGCACATCCTAAATATGCTCATATTGCCTTCAATAAATTAATTTAAGAATACAATAAAAAAAAACGTTTGGTTAACTTACTTTTATGAACATCGTCCTTTTTTAACTTCTGTTTAGTTTCTTCTGAGTTAAAATGAAACACCTATAAAGTACTCTTTGTCAAAAGTGTGCGACTTGTTTAACTGTGTATTTCTGATTTACGTGTCGCGCTATGATAATAAGATGTGCAACAACGTCGAAGTCTAGTAAGCAGTAGCGATATGGTAATGATAAATTACAACTAATAGTATTGTAGGAGCATTGTTTTAAAATAGTACTGGTATTGCACGATCTTTAATTGAATAAAATAGATGATTCAACAAATTGAAAGTCGTTTTCCAATGGAATAGACGTTACTTATACGTATAAGCTGTTTGAAGATCTTATAGTTTGCAATGTTTGATTAAATTAAAATAATCATTAGTTTTTGTACTTAGTTTCGGTTGTCTCGTTGAAGATTTAAAACCAATCTTTACACAGGGCAATTTGAAGTCTAAAGGCGGATAACAGTTATATGCATAAAATAATACTCAAAACAAAAGCGTAGTAAAATGTTTCTAAAGTCTTTGTGTCATAAATTCAGACAAAAAGTAAGAGAAAGAAAACTGTTTAAAAGCTGTATAAATGACTTATTAAATAAATCAATTTCATGAAAGAATTTTATGTTTTCTTATATTAAATCAGTTTTGTTACATTATAGCTTCAAATATTAGCCATATTCAGGACACAGTGCGACAAGCAGATCTAAAATCTCACCCAATCATGAAAATATCTAAAGACCAAATTACTTGCGGAATAACTCAGTGCAGATGCAGAAAACATTTCTAACACTTTAAAAATAACATGATTCTTATTCGGTGCTTGTCTTGAAATAATTATACTTTTCAATATATAGCTTTCTTTTTTCTTTTTCTTTTTTTACTTTGGAATAATTTATAATAGTAACACTAAGTAGAGAACAAATAATACAACATAATTGGAGCGAGAAAATTTGCAACAAAATTAAATTACATTTAATTTTGATTGTAAAACAATTCCTTATAGCACAACCCAATTCACCAAAATTCTAATGACAATCCAGAGAGATGTTTTTGACAACTATTGGAATTTTAACGGATAGTTTACCGTGTAAAAACTTACACATTTTATGCATATATTAACTACAACTGCGCGATATAATTTGTAAGGTGTTAACGTATAACCTGGAAATAAGCTGCTACGAGAAATACAGATATTCATGATCCTTTAAGTTATCTGTTAATTTTCTAATCACAAATACTGTAGTTTACTTTGATTTTTATACAAGATGCTCCATAAAGTTGTGGCAATCATGCAAACTTAGTTATAACATTTAATAGTCTCAATTTGAATTCAGGAATTAAATTTAAAACCAACGCGAAACTATTCTCATGTATGTCGTCTTTCATACTTAGTAACCAGACTACTTATAATAGGACCACTAAAAATGTACTCAATCTATAACATGCATGCGATGGAAGTAGTCACCGATCCCCACCCATACTCTCCCTCTTGGCTGCTCTCAAACACTCCCTCCTACCCGACTCACACCTGCCACTCATTATACGATGTGGCTGGTCGTTGTAGTCAAAAACTTAACGTTTCGTTTGTCGTTTACAGTAACATGTATAATAACTCAGTATAAGAAAGGAAACTCCCATCATTAAAAAAACACAGATGATAGACTTTTACATATAAAACAACATCAATCTGTTACACTTTAAATGTCTCTTTTCTAACACGTTGCAAAAACTAGAAAGTATTTCCATAACACTTATGACTACTCCTTGTTTGGTAATAATTCGCTTAAAAAACTTTCGTTTTACTGATATGTTGAAAGATATGTAATTCAATTCCTCCATATGATATTTAGTGGCTATCGTTTGAACGAGCGATATATTCAAGGGAAAGAAACGGTACGTGGTAATCAGCATACGGTGACAATAAACAGAATGCTGTATACAGATACAACGTGGCTCACAGTCATTGCTTATAGTAACATTATTGACGACAAAATAAATGGCCTTGCCCGATTCAATCTCTTTGTGGAAATAGTATTATATTGTGCTTTACTCTGTTGGCAACAGCAAATTATAAAATGTACATTTTAGTTTTCATGACTGTTGGTTAATATAATACAATTTGCTGTACCATTGGCCATATTCTTCTAGAAGGACACAAAATCGTGCCAAAAGTAACTCTTGACGTGTTTGATGACCTATGACCTATGTGAAAACATTGTTTTCAAGAATTTTCACAAATTTGATGGAGACGAAAAACATCAGAGAACTGATAAAATTTCAGGATTGATCTTAAACTTGATTTTCTTGTTTATTCGGAGCATTTTCTTAATGCACTTCATCTCCTAGAAATGCTATACAATATGTGTTGGCCTTGACAGATAACATCGTCTTTTCATAAGATTTGAACTGTCATATGCTCGGCTGTTCTAACATGTCTATGTCAGTCTTATTCGGAATTACCAAACAAGAAAACAATTCTTATCCCCTATGGCAGAGTAATATCACACTAGGAAATTTTAGTCATGAGTTATTTGTTTTTCAAACTAATAGTTTCTTTAGTATCCATGACCAGCATGCGTTTTGATGTTAGTAGCAAAATGTCTTCCATCTTAATTTCCCGTCATATTGGGACACACTTCCACCCGTGGGAAACTTGACCAAGTCAAACATTTACTTGTTATTCAGACTTCCAGTCTAGTTCGATGTCATTCTCTGTAAAAGGACTACAGATTTCCAATTTGACATTTTCCACAGTTTGTGTGTGTGAAATACGTGTGAGAATAACCTATATTGTTGTAGTCGATTCCGATTTCTGCTCTTTAAAGTTTTTCTGTGGTGCGTCGATAGTAAAGAAGTTGTAGGTCGTTCTATTATGGTATGTGTACAATTTCCGTTAGCAAATTTGGGTCAGCAGAGTTCAAACGTGATATCCACAACATTTTACCAGCTTTAGCAGAGGATTTTTTTTTACGTTTTCGTTCTATTATTGCATGAACATAAACTACGAAGTGCAATGCTGTTGGTTCTTTGTCTTTGCCATGGAGCATAATTTATCCCTAGCAATAAGTACAACGATCTATTGCATATAGCAAGTTCGTGATAGTGTTTCCAATTTGAAGAAATTCAACTTTCTAATATTGCAACAAACTATGTCCGCTAAGAAGAAAAATAAGGAAGAAAAAAAAGGAGATGAGAAAATTGCTCAGAAATAGTGTCAATCAAGACTACTGTTGCGCCGATAATCGTTTGTGATATCGGTATCGGCCGATATTTGCAATATCGGCGGCATATCCTTGTTTTTCCCCCACAACAAAGCCAATTCTTGTTTCTTGCGATGATTGATTAATCTGTTCTAGCTGGTCAAACAAGCATGTCGCAAGTTCTGAAAAATATTTACCGATCTAATGATATAACGATCTGTAAGCAGACCAGCCAGGCCCCTCAACGTTACGAATATACATAGCAGTCTCTGTCGCGCTTTAAAGTAAATTTTACCAGTCTGGCTGGTGTATTATACAATTGAACAAGACGAGGCATTTACTATTTTGGCTAGGCTTAGTTGTCAGTATAGCAGGCTAATGGTAGGATATAATTTATAAGGAAGTTAAAAAAGTAGAGAAAATGTTGTGGGTTTGGTTAACAAAGGGTAGTGAAAGTTCTTAGCCAGGATACGCTAATGTCTTTTCTAATCAGTCACTTTTATTCATTGCACGATGTCATCTTTTAACATTTTTTTCTAAGAAAATCGTTCAAAAGAAGTAACAGGAAGAATGAGCTTGATTTTTCCAAGAGACAAATGTTAGCACAAAGTTTCTTGCATATCATCTTGGTGGGGAATATGATCGTTCTTTAAAAAAAGAGGTAGGGCTAGTGTTATAGGATAGGCAGAAGGGAGTTGTCAAGTGGTTACTGTTTGTGAGTTGTGCAAACGATAATAACTTACGATAGCATATTATAATGTTGATACTTTGTGTATTAAAGCATGAATTAAAGTGCAATTTGACGTACATTCTGGTTGATTAAAAATATCGGTATTGGTATGGGGTCAATATTGGAATTGAAATATCGGATATCGGCAATCTCCGATATTGGCGGTATCGGCAACACTAGAAACAAACTTTTCAAATAGAATCTTAGCTGAGCTTCTGCAGCGCTGCTACAATTGTTTAATTAGTAAGATATCAAAATCTATGGCTATGAACTTACCTTAGAAGTAAAATGACACCTTTCAAATCTCAGATTTTCATTGTGCACAGTAAGTATCAAGACACGGTAATCTTAGTCCAACAGGAATAGCTAGGAAGATTTAAATGATCCCTACGTATCACTAAGGACTGTTCAACACAAATGTGTTATATATACATCATGTCTGAAATGTTCTTATGTCAAAATATAACTTGAACATAGAACATCTGTCTGCATTAAGCAACAAAGCTGTTTAAGGAAGCAGCCAGCTATTGCCTTTGTTCTTTTCGTGAACTTACGTATCATGTGCCAGAGTAGCTATAAAACCGAGAAATGCCAATATTCTAATGTTTCCTGGAAGAAAGTTGTACTCCGTAAGTGATTATTTACCTGTAAATCAGATATGGAATAAAGATAAAAGGAAAACATCATTAAAAGTGGTGATTCGGGTAATTGACCAAAGTTTAAATCGATTTTGCTTGTATTAAACTAACATATTTTGGACCAGTTTTCGAAATGCTCTTTCTTTCCCTCGAACAGTTTTTATTAGACATTAACATAAGATTTTATCTGATCCTGCTTAATGTTGACTGCAATACTATGTATGTTTTGTAATGTATTCAGTAATTTATGTATTTCATTACACAGGTAATCGTCAGTGCCGAGGGAAGATCTTCAGGTAGGTGTATTATTTGTATTATAAGATTTATGTTATCATAAGGAGTAACCTCTGTAAGTTATATCACTTGTGTATTATAAACGTAGACACCTCATTTGGCCAACTTGAATGGCTGGAAATGTTGATTCTTTAGTGGTCGCTCTAGACGTTTTGTTTTTCAATCCTGTCACTATTTCCGAATATCTGTTACGAGGTTGATTGCCTCTGAGTCGTATATTTTCAATATATTCACATCCTAAGTGCTTCATCGATATTTTCTCAGGTACGTTAAACAAATGGGATTTGCCTGTTTTCGTGAGTCTTTTGATCTGACTTGGATATGATTGATAACTACGGAAGTTTGATGAAAAATAAATTCAATTTACTTCGTCTTTGTATTTCCATAGCAGGCTGAAAACTAATCAAAACTAATGCTTCAAAACATTTACATCTGAGAATTCAATTATGATTACCTGATTTAATTTTAGTCGCAGTCCTTCCACTATATGGTTGTTGAGTAATAGTTGGCAATTAAACTGATGTATTACCTTAACTCTCATAATAACATATCCCCTTCTCTTAGAATTGGCTCAGAATATTATGATAATAATAATATGATAACAATCGATTCATGTAGCGCTTTATAACAGCGATGGGTTTCAAAGCGCTTTTCATACGTTATATAATATTAATAATAATAAAAGTAAATAATAATAACAAGTCTTATATAGCTCAGACTCTATCAAAAGCTGTTCAGTGCGCTTAACGGTTGTTTAATGTACAACAACTAATAGAGTTGAGAGAAAAAACAGTTTAAAGACAGATAATACCCCTAATCAATGATAACCTGTCCCAGAGAAGCCCTCAAGACGGCTGCAGTTATATACTGCGCCCAATGACAAGTTACCTATTTGATTTGAAGGGGGGGGGGGCTGTAACGACTTGCCCGAAATTATAACCAACATTTTTCGCGCACCGCGCGCGTTCAGCATGTTAATGTGCATACCATATATGTATGCGTCGGTTAATACATCGCATGCCAATTCCATACAATCATTTGCCGTCTTATACTCTTCCATATTGTTTATATTGGGGGGGGGTCGTTACAATAATAATGATAACAATTTAAGTTTAACCATTGAAAAACACATTGCAATTTATTTTTCTCCCAGCAGGTGCCCGAGAAATTCTCAGCATATTGCCCAAATTTTCACAAAAATGTTGGTTTGGGGATGCAGCCCCTGCCGCCCCCTCCACTGCCTCCTACGCCTATGCAGTCACATGTACCAATTTACCCCCTGGTGGAGTTAGGCAATCGAGATGAAGAATCTTAGGCAATATTTTTGTTAGTTGAAATAATTTTTCAGTCGCAATAAAATTTAAACTTTGTTTTACTTTCCATCCAGGTTCTTCATACTTTGTTTTTCAACAACCTGCGTATCCGAGAGATTGCAAAGAAGTATCGAATACCTGTTCCTCTACCCACAATACATCTGGAGTGTACCTTATTAAACCAGATGGCTACCCGGAACCGTTTGAGGCTTACTGTGATAATGATCTTGATACTGGTGGATGGACGGTATGGCTGATTACTTGATGTCTCCTTTCAACTTTTGTTTTGTACAAATTTACTTCCATTTTACATACAGTAATATAAAGCGATGTAATAAAAACCGTTATTACAAATAGAATCTTGATATCTTTTATCAAACCAAAGTTTAAATCAGGGATTTTATATATTTTGACATTTAAGGGCAGTGTAGCTCTTCTTCCAAGAAAACTATAAATCTCTAACCCACACGCTACAAACTAAAGTTAGAAATATAAGTTCTTATTTATTTGTAATAATTGTTAGCAACAAATTGTAAAAAATAATGATTATTCAATCACGTCCTAGTTAACGCTTTACTTTTTTGATATTCGTTGTAGGTACTACAGCGACGAAGACTGGATTCTGTCAATTTTAATAGAAGTTGGAAAGACTTCAGAAATGGCTTTGGCTTTCAAGGGAGTGAGTTTTGGATCGGAAATGAGAAAATTGCCTACTTAACAAATCAAAAGCGGTACCAACTGAGGATGGACTTTGAGAACGTTGCTGGAGAAACTTACTATGTAACATACGACGATTTTCGTATCTCAGATGAATTGGGGAAATATTATATATCAAGTTTAGGTACATTCGTAATATCAGATGGTAAGTATCTTTTACATTCTTATTAAATTTAAAGCCAAAATAATAAACAAAATTGTTTATTAAATGTCAAAAATAAACTTGCATACACTGAAAGGTTTATTCTAAGAACGAATTGATATTATGGAAGTAAACTTGACACGTAAAATATGTTTCATTAGAAACTGCTACAGTACATATAGTACGAGTATACATAAAGTATATTAGCAAGTACAACGGCGCTACAATACATAATGTGACGGTTACAACATGATATGAATATGAGTGCGAGTACAAGCTCTTAGTGCGAGTTTTTATAGTTAATATAGCCAGAGTATGTATACTAGATTTCCAAAATGCCTACAAAAGCTAAAGTGTGATTACGCACTCACTACAAGACTGCTTCGTACTCGACACAAACCTTGGCTCTGAACAAGGAATCGTATCTAAAATTTGTTCAACAGGTTCTTCTCCCAGTTTCATCTGCGCAACCAACGCAAAAGTAATTTGAAGTTGTTATTAATTGTCATTGTTGTCAGAAAGCATTATACTTACACCGAGGGAAACTCTGAAACAGAAGCTATGACTTTTTGGTTTCAAACCAGTTGTACAGCAAATGATGGGGTGTTGTCTCGTAATGTTCAATAACTATTCACATTAATGTGACTAAGAAACGACCACTACCTAATTTAAACTTTTCTGGATTCATTCGAACTGCTTCTGAATGTGTGTTGCTTTCCTTTAACCTTCTGACAGCCACGTACTGAAGTAATGACAAAAAAACTATTCTTTGCCACATGTCATATTCGTTGTGTCTGTATCAGGTTACTATTATTTATCTTTTGTTCCTTACCTGTTCTCTAGAATCAAAACTTGAATGGTGTCCAGCTAATGAGATATTTAGCAATGAGACATGTGAGAGGACCTGTGATGACCCTGACACTTGCATCTCGGCCACCTCTCGAACAGAAACAGAGCAATGTGTTTGTGTCGGTGATTATCTGAGACAGCAAGAACAATGCATCCCTCTGAAACAATGCAACTGCTTCGTTGCTGACAAAGGAAGTGTATTAACGGTCAGTACGGTTCTTTCAGGACATTTTAAATGTTTTTCTCTTAATTCATTGTCCATATAATTAGAAGAAAACATTTTACTATTTAAACTTGTTGATTATCGCATCACATTTACAGATAGCCGAGTAGCGCTCGCATCACATTGGGCAAGATGCATGGACCCCACCTCCGTCGCCAGTCCAGATAAAACTGTCAGTCGAGGGACGTATTACATTTAGTCAGGAAGCATAAGACCTATGGGTGTGCATCCCCTTATAAACCTAACACAAAATTCATGGATACTTCATACCACAGTCTTGCGGTTAGAAATAAATGTGAGCCGAATGTAAAGTCGTAATAAGCCGTTGAATGCAACATTTGACGGCTACCTTTATTCTTGATAGCGGATTCCTAGGCCCCGACATCGGAGTTGGTTTCAAAAACTTCATAGAACTTTCATAGTAGTTCATACCCATACCTAGATCAATCGAGGGGAGTTTGCATTGGTCACCAATTGTTGAAATTTTGTACATTTCATGTGACGACCGCAAATTTATAATTCATGTAATAGTTTTTTCTTTTTTCTCTTTATTAGGAGGGCAAGTTTTACATCAATTCAAGATGTACCCGAAATTCAACTTGTAGGAACAACCAGCTTATTAAAGATCGGAGTTACCAGTGTAGTGATGACGCAACATGTGATGAGAGGAACGATGTCCGTAAATGTTACTGTAAT
>KN890548.1:19451-31077 GCA_000934455.1 Apostichopus parvimensis
TCTTACTGTGGTTTTCTCTTCATCAGCAACTTGGTCCTGTCTGTTCTGGACCTCTGAATCGGTCATGTCCACGCGCTGTAAGATCAAGATATTAATATAACATAGAGTTAAATCTTCTATAATAATAATAAAAATAATAATAATTAGTATTATTATTATTTCACGATGCTGAGCAGTTGCATGTGCATGTGGGAGAAGCTGAATGGCTCGTTTCAATTCATTTATTTGTTTCTTCACAACTTTACAAGAGAAAAACAAAGAATATATACAAATAATATAATTACAACTTGTGAAAGGAAGCACTGCATTAAATTCCCTGGTGGACATGACTTGATACTTCACATCAGGCAGCTATACAATTTAATCTAGTGTTAGATCTTGTTGAAATTCTTAAACGACTTGGAAGACAATTTCAGCTAAGAAAACCGTGGATTTTTTCTGGATGAAGAAACCATCTTACTTTTGCCGACCAGGGCTTGAACCCCCGACCTCCCAGATGCTAGGTTTCATTGCATCTAGATATTAGTCACCTTCAAAAAGGACTATCATCAAATAATCTTTCAGAATCAAAAGTGTCCATAAATGAAAGATTATATTATTCTATCTTACAATTTTAAGCTAGCTTATTGGAATTTTTGTAATTGTTTTGTAATTGTTAAGTCTTTGACAATCCTAAACACAACTTTCTATAGAATTTGATATAAATTTGTTACTTTCAATGTCATCATTCTTCTTTCAGATAAAATATGTAATGCAGGGACAAGGGTAGGATACTTTAAACATGGCTATATACAGGCTACTGCAGAGATTAATATTTAGCTGAAAATACTGTGCGGCTCATGAATATGCATTGATATCGCCACAAGGTCAATGATGGTGATAGTGATGGTGTCCCTTAAGTTCATTCTTAATGATAAACTTGCCAATCCAGAATTTGAAAAGGACCTAAAAAAAACTCACCGTAACCGAAGGGCGGCGACGATCACTGGCAGAAGTTTCGTGATGTTTTGTCCTTCTACGCTCCTGATGGTTAAAGTAAACAAGATGCGATAAAAATCACCACAGTCAACTATTTTCAACGATACATTTCAACGATACATTTAAACTAAGTCGTTAAAATAGTTAAGGAAAATGACTTCAACTTTCAAGTAAACCATTCCTGAAGTCTTTACAGGTATACCCTTGATGTATCACTTAACTGTCATACATCAAGAGAGTGCGCAAGCACAGATTTGGCAAAATATTATATTTCCATTTTTTCAAGTAATTTAAGTGTAAGTATCGTTTGATTTTAGAGGCTGGACGACACACTTGTTATACATCTAAAAAGTGCGAGCCAAGATTTTAAATTTAACATTTCTCATTCTTCAAAAAATTTTTGTGTAAGTATCATTTAATTTTACAGGCAGCCCTACACAACTGTGATACATCTAGACAGTGGGAGCCAGAATTTGCAAAAATTTAATATTTTTCATTCTTTCATTTTTCATTTCTGTAAAAATATCAGTTCAATTTTTAAGGCAGCCATACATACCTGTCGTTCCCTTTGTCGGCCTTGTTCCATTTCATATGGTCCGACTGATTCAGCATCATCAATTGTCTTAACATCTTGCTGAAATGAGTCATCATTTTGAAGCTGGGGAGAAAAAAAAAGTAAAAATCCAAGAATGATCAAAAATACTGGAAAATCGCTACAATTAATCTTGCAGGACTGTGCTAGTGTAATATCATTGGCTTACATGAAATTGGAGAGAAATTTGATATTTAAGATTAACAACGTAATAATTAAGTTGTACACTATACATAGTCGAGTCAATTCTGCTTAAAGTTTAACAGCTCGCCTTTCATTGCCAACCATGGTTACGTTTATTTTAACTTGATCTATATAGACCCGTATTATCGAGAAAAATTCACAAGAATGCAACCTTTTGAAGGATGGCCCTCTCTGACAACATCCAGAGTTGCTTTTTAAAATGCTAAAAGGCGCAGATTTCTGAGACGTGGGAAGGAAAGTGTGGGGGAAGTAGGATGTACCCCTTTCGATAGCACACAAATTTGAAAAGTAGGACAACCTTGACGTATAAAAATTTACTTTTTTCCAGGAAAGTATGCTAACAGGTCCTCCAATTGGGGAATCAACTTCGAATTCCCCACTGCCACACCCCTCCTAAAGAGTGTTGTGGAAACCAGCCCCGACATCTTATGTCTATTGTATGTGATTGATGGCCTAGAAGGCTTGACTTACTTTAGATTTCATCGACCCTCTGCTCCTCTGATGGGCCACTGCAGAAGTGATTGGTAAACAGGTCTCTTCCAGATCTTCGACTTCCATAACTTCTTCTGCATTCTTGTGCTATATTTATGAAATAAATCATTGCAAAGTATGGTGAAAAGTTTTTCAAAGTGTACAATATGTTGCTTGGTTCTGTTTGTGTTAGGAGATCAAGATCACTATGGCAACACTATATTAAACAACATGATATGGTGAGTATTAAAAGTCGGTTTGGATTCAAAACCTTTTACACAAAGCACTATACAAATGGAGCAAAATCATTGTTACTCTTTATTTAAATTGATATTAATTCCAGGTGTGAGATAAATATTATTTCAAAATTCTTTTAATGAATAATTTATGCAAATTGCAACCAGCTATTATACTTGGAATCAAGAGAGGTTCACTCTGGTAGCATTTGTTTTGCATCAATAATTACATATTTTGAGAGAAAAAAAGCTTTATCAAAGAAAAAATTTAAAAGATACCAACCACAGTCTCTGCGAAAGTTCGGTCAGTACTTGGCAAGCAGATCTCTTCTGAATCCTTAACTTTCATTGCCTCTTCGACTGCCCTCTTGCTCTAAAAAATAATTTCAAGTATTTTAAATGTTTCACGTTTCATTTTCCATTATTTCATGCAGCATTTTTTTTGGTTACATTTCTGTATGCTATTTGAGGCTAAAATTTTATAAAATTGTATGACCCTGAAATCATTTTTGGCATCAGCTGTCAATGTACCAATTTCAACTTGATTTCAGCTGATTCATTAGGTTTTTTGTTGGAGAGAATTAAGTTAATGTTGGAATTTAATGTTACATTATTTCAAATTATTACTGATTCTCTTGAAGAGTTTTTTAATAACAAATCTAATTAAGGCAAAATTGAATAAAATCATGCTTTCCATATTGAGAGCAAAATATGTAAGAGGTTAGGATTAAGGGCAGAGTAATGCAAAACAAATCAATTAACAACTTTTGTGTCATATCTAAGAGCCATAAGTTTTGTATTTGGGCGCCTAATTACCACTAGACGTACATGCAGTAAAATTTCAATCAAAATACATGACTTATTTGTTTTAATTTTTATTAATTACCTTACAAAAGTATTTATTAAAGTTTAACACTACTGACCACATGTTCCTTTGATCTTCTTCGGTCAGCAGATGAACCATGTCTCCTGTCAGCCTCTGTCCCACCATTAGCACTTTTTCGCTGTAGGTTTGAAAGGGAAGAAATTGTTGTATTCATAACAAGACATATCATAACAAGTTAACAAATTCTTAAAGAATTTAGTTTATTAAAATGATGTTCTTCAATTTAAATAGGAATTTTCTTAGTTTGCTAGATATGCTTTAAATGGTCACAAAGTTTCAAAACCATCCAACAAACTTTGAAGAAAAAAAACTTACAACCGTTTTAGAACAAACATTTTGCATAAATTTCTGACAATCTATGTGATCACAATTTTCACCAAGTGATCACAAATTTTCATGATGACAAACTGAGCCATGGAGTTGTCACTAAATTTTTGTCTACCATCAAACAGGATGTTTCATTTTTGCTTCAGTAAATACTACACCCCTTTAAGTAAGAATTTAAAGCAGTAATTAATCCTACCGCACGTTCTCTTGATCGTCCACGGTGGCTAGATTGGTCGATTGAAGGAGAGGTGACATTATCTTCACTAATGGGAACGCTGGTGTTGTCAGGAGCAGAGTTGTTGACAAGATCATCATCATTGGTTCTGTAGGTGGTTTGGTGAATGGCAAAGTCTCTGGTTGCTTGTGAATCAACTCTGCCAGCATTTAGGACGGATTGGACTGTTGGGGCACTTACAAGCTGTAGGAAAGATTACATCACAGTGCAACATTGAAGAATTAGAAAGGCAAACTACATGTATGGAAACATGTTTTAAAGCGATGACGTTGTCACTGCAACGGAATTTGAAACAAGACAAAGGAGTAGAAATTTTAAGGAATGCAGTGGACAGTAACACAGGTATTCTATTACCTGGGAAGCCTTAATTGTAGGATCAATACCCATTTAGATGAAGGTAAACAATTAACTAACTCTTCTAGAAGCATAGACAGAGCATTTTCAAGTGGTTTACTGCAGTGGGAGTATTATCCTTCATTCACAATTGATCTTTTTCTTTCTCTTTCTCTCAACTATTTAGGTAACTTGGTTTACAGAGAAAAATGAAGAAGTTTGTCCATTATGGTTAAAGCAATTATTCCATTTCCTTAATAGCAAGGTTTCAAGTTGTTGTGAAAGTTCCCTCATAAAGAGCAAACATATTGAGTATGGTCAGTATTTTTACAAATTTCAATGATCATGACAGCTGACAATCTTTGCAAATAATATGACAACCATTGTTCATCACCCTTTCTGTAGCTTTTTGACCCAAACAGCATTAAAATAACTACATATTAATTAATTAATTACCTTGTCTGTGAGAGAATCCTTCCTGGGTGCTCTTAATTGCAATACAGGGGTGTCTGCTGGCTTTACATAGATCACTCTTCCCTAAAAAAAAAAAGATGAAACGATTTCAAATTTATGTATAGTTAAGGGAAAGTGGCATTCGTAAATTTCAATGCTCAAGAACAAATTTTATGTATAGTTTAAGAGCCATAAAAGAATAAAGTCAAAAAAGAAAAGATATTAATTAGACCAAAAAACTATCCTTTTCAATAGAAAAGGTAACTCTTTCATGGAGATTATGAGGACGGTGTGTTTAATGCTGTATCATGACTGCCTTAAAATGACCAGGTACTAAACATGCTCTTACAAAATGACTTTA
Organism: Apostichopus parvimensis; assembly: GCA_000934455.1. Lineage (NCBI taxonomy): Eukaryota > Metazoa > Echinodermata > Holothuroidea > Aspidochirotida > Stichopodidae > Apostichopus > Apostichopus parvimensis. The sequence goes on from KN890548.1 coordinate 24,528, forward strand.
GCCAGATCTTTGTGCCTGTTAACAGTCTACAACATAGTAAAATGATTTTTATTCTGTTTGCCTAAAGTCATCTATTAATAGCCGAAAGTGTTATATGTAACATCCCATGACTTCCCTGACAGGCTTGTCTATTTTTGAAGGAATGCTAAACTGAAGACAACATTTTCATTTCTGTCTTTTATCCTTCTCCATACCTTGGCAGGTTTTGGTACCAAGTCATACTTTGGCGCAGCTGTTACCGCATCTTTCACCACTTTGGTGATTGTCGGCAGTTGTTCCTGAAAACAAAATAAAATGCAAAAAGAAGGAAAATGTTTCATTATGTACTGGTAAAATGGTTTTCTTAAAGACGGTCACTTACTGCATGGAGCTATCACCGGTGATAGCTCCATGCTTACTGGTAGTAATCTTTAGATGAACTGAAGAAAGACAACATACGAAAACGGCTAAGAAATTACTTTGAACTACAATATTGTTTATCAAATTTCATGACTAAATTCATGTTTCCAATTGGTGCAGAAAACATTGTGTTGTTTTGTTATTTTTGACCGTCAACCAGCGCTCTATGACATTTTAGATTATTAACGTTTGAAGCTTAAATAAATTAAGCATTTTCATTTCTCATATTTTGATAAAGCACTTTACATGGAATGATCTTTGTCTCAGGTGGCTCAAGTTCTTAAAGAAAACCAAAGAGAACTGTTTTTGTCACAACAGAAAAACAAAAATGATTGTGAATATCTTCTCATCAGAAACAGCGTGTACAAGATTTTGGGTGCTAAGAAGAAGGCGCCTCAAGACACATCTAATTCTTTACTTTTCCATTTTTTTGACAGGAAATATAGTCCCTCTGGAGCAAACAATAAAATTACCTGTTTTTTAGATGGTGGGCAAGATTTTCTTGGTTTGTCTTCTTGCTTTGGTAGCTCAAAGAAGATGTTCTAACAAATATAATAAAAATATGAAGAAACATGAGTAATCATGAACTTACCCAATTTGAAGGAAATTCAACAATGATGGGTTTTTCTGGGGGGAATGAGAGTCGGCTTTAAAATTTACCTTAAAGGTTGATTGGAATTGACGGATGGGTGAGGCTTGATCACAGTCATCTCCTGAGCTGTCATCAGACTGGAGTGAGAATAAAAGACAATTATTCAGTAGAATTCTACTTGATTTGATTTTTTCCGCTCTGCAGGAAATGGGATCTTAACTCCTCAATACTGACCCAATCTATACATTTCTAGCATTTTTTACACTAAATTAATAACTCACTTGTAGTGAAAATGGAAAGCATTCTATGCAGGATTGGCTAAAAGTTACAATAAAAAGGTTAAAGTTCAGGGTCACTTCCTAGGCACTACAGTGTGTCACATCTAAGTGTCCCCAGGGGACCTCCCATAGAATGCACCACAAACTGGCACACACAACTCTATATTTACAAGTTACCTCTCAGGTCCCCATCTATACACCTGGGTGAAGAGAGGCAATGGAGATTAAGTGCCTTGCCCAATGACACAATGTAATGATCTGGCCAGGACTTGAACCTACAATCCTTAGATCACCCACATAACCTTCCTTGCCCATTTTCTGACATAAGGGGGGGGGGGGGAGCTTTACTTGGCATATACTATCGTTTGCATCCTGTATACCTGTTAGATGGAATTCCAAATGAAAAAGCTACCCTGTGTATGATCTGCTAAAAAACATTTCATGGTGAAAGGATATTGGACTTTACCTCATCAGAATCAGCTAGGGCGTACATTCCATTTTGTCCTGTCAAGGCTGGGGTCTTTACCTTCGGAACAGTCACAACATATTTGGCCTTTTGAAAGTATGAAACAAAGAAAACATTATTAATACGATTTTCTTTGAGGGGTTTCACAAAGGGGGAGAAAAACTTTGCTTAATCCATTTCTTGTTATTATTTTACAGTGATTTTTTGAGTCGTGGTAGGGGGAGGGGGTGGGTGGAATGTATTCTTTCTTGTATGTTACATTGTGTTTAATCCTTAATATAGTCACAAGATCCACCTTCACACACATCAGTTAATTTCTTACCTTTGAAATTATCAAGAAAAAAAAACACATCAGGGTATGAACAACAATAAGGTCAAAATATATTTTTTAGGTCACGATCTGACAAGTAAATAAGGCCATCCTATTTTAATAATAATGGACTCGTTTAAATTAAACAATTCTAACTTACTCTAACAACACCAGCCAGCACAAATAGTCTTTGATATTTAGCCTTCAAGCACATTGGAGAACATATTGAATTAACTTACCTTTGACCTGTCCTCATATTGTTGTTCAAAGTAGGTCATGTCAATCGACACAGTGTCACTACCACTTGAGTCTTCAACGTCGATATCACTTGCCTTTGGAAAAATTATATCAAAATCAAAATTTAAAACAAGGATTCATCTATTAGTAGTAATAATTTTTATGTTAAGGTTTGTTAAGACCAGTATATTTGATGAAAAGACAAATGAATCCATATCAAAGAATATTTGATTTATATTCCACAAGTCAATCTTCTGTGGGATATTACTTTTAGTTTCTCCCAATGGTTTTCTAGTCGTCTCACTGAATTTAAAAACTTTTAATACTGCTTAAATTGTTTAAATATTTTTTAACAGACTCTGAAATGGTCCAATAAACCTAGGCTTATCATTTAGTACATCAAGTTGTGTTGTTACCTTCTGGTATGTCAACTGCAGATTTTGTTGTGGTTTGGCAGATTGTTCAAGGTGCTTGGTTGAAGCAATCTTCACGGTAATAGAAAGTAAAGAAATAAAGATGTCATCAGCTTTATAGCATAAATTATTCTAAAATATAGTCAAACACAGATGAAAACACAAACAAAATATCTGATAAATATTCTAAACAAAGACGAAAGTTTCAACCTCACAAATTAGCATTAGAGTAGTTGAAGAAGTAGCATAGAAATGGTTATTATACACATATATTTTGTGTAAAAGTAGTTGGCCTGACGTTTCGATCCTAGCAGGATCTTCTTCAGAGGCTAAATTCACATATATATTCACAACAAAAATGCTTCCATTAATCAAGCTGTATTTTGTTTATAGCTAACAACTCCATAGATTCACACAGAAAACAGAGAAAGAAATAACTTCAATAACTTTTTCCCTGAATTTTAAGAATGACATTCAACAGACCTCGTAGCTGCTATCCTCGGGGGCGTCCAAATTTTCCATGACTAAATTGGTCCAGTCCTCGTTCTTATCAAGAGTGGTGTCGATGGACTCAGAATCCCTCTGAAAAAGTAATCAAAAGTGACGAATTATTTCAAACAATAGTTTAGTTTACACGTCGTTCTGACAGAAATCTCATCAGAGTAGAATATGCACTCACTTCGTGGTACCCTATTTGTTGGTCCATATTTCCAAGATTCAGAATCGGAACTTGACTGTCATCATCATCCTGACAAAACAAAGAGTCGCAAGAGAGGAAACATAAAGTGTCATGTACTATGGAATTTTTGTCATCAATTTATTACTCAATTGATTTTACAATTAATCAATTATATTTTACAAGTTATCTGAAAGTTTCATGTTTAATATGTGTCTCCGATCTGACACTGATTTCACTATCTTTGAGAAAAGTCTGAAAGATAAAAGCCATCTCAATCAATGAATAATTGATAAGCTATTATTAATTACTATAATAATTTAGTTACCATAACATCAGTGTAAATGACCAATTAATTAATAAATAAAATAATTCATCCTCAATACATTATGAAAATACAATACAAATAAAGACCTGGCTTACAATAAGGACTAAATGGCATAAACTAAGTTTATTCAATTCAGTATGAGTGAAAATGCTCATGTCCAATATGTGTCTCCTATCTGAAACTAAGTATTTCTTTATCTCTGAATAGATCTTGAAAGAGGAAAACTTTCTCAATGAAAGAATAAATATAATTATTAATTAATATTATTATTGATTACCCTAACCCCTTAATAAATTGACAGTGCTTATAAACCTACCTTGATGTAGGTCACTGGTAGATAATTACTTGGTGGTGGCAGAGGACAGTCAATTATGGAAATGAGAGAACTCTGAGTAATGTTAAGAAACAAAAATGTCAGTATTTCAAAGGAATAAAAATGCAAAAAGAGAGAATTTCCATTTCCTGTAAAATTGATTAACCTAACTAGTGACAATTTCAAAACAAAATTCATATAAAGATACGATACAAATATATTAAGAAACATGCAACAACAAATTTGAAAGAATAAAATGACTTTGAATCAAGACACAAATCAATATAACAAATTATGAAACAAATAAATATTGAAAAGATTTATGAAATTGGCAAGAACTTTGAAAAGATAAAAATGACTGGTTCCAAGACCAAAAAACTTTACTATGATGAACAAAGGAAGATACATGATAAGAGATGCTACTTACAAACATTAGAAATTAGACACAATTAATTACAATTAAAAAAAAATTAAAAAATTAATTAATTAAATTAAATTAAAAACTATTAGAAACCCAAATTGATGATGTTATTAATGTGTATAAAATGTTTTACAGGTGATAGATGAACGAAGGGAGAATTTAAAAAGTCTGGCAATGAAAGAAACGTACAATGGATGGAACTGGTGGACAAGCATCTGTCTTCCGTTCTATCTTAGCTCTCTCACTGCCAGCCATGAATATATCAAATCTTCCCTTGGAAGGTTGTTTCTGGCTAGAATTACTGGCAATTGCTCTCTTAGGTTCCTCCTCCTTGAAACAATATAAAAAGACAGTTAACACAGGATACTTCCATGTATTAAAAATTTCTAAATGATGGGAAGGTTTGAATCGAAAAGAGTAATATTTACTACGATGAGCAAACAGAAAGGGCGAAGGATGATTCTGTATTTGATAGTTTATAGGCTAAAAACCAACAAAACTTAAGTTTTATTCAGAATGAATTTGCCTACATCTTACTATTAAAGAACTGAAGATGACTAAGAGCATGGTTATGGAAAACAGAGAGGCATCTCTCGGAGTGTTAGCTTAGCGGAGTGTTAGTTCAGTAGTTAACGCCGGTGCCTTTCAATCATAAGGTCCCCGGTTCGAGTCACTCAGTAGTGGAGCGTCCATACAGTCAGGGGGGCGGATGCCCCCCCTGACGGACTCAAATGGACTGCTGGCGCCCTTTTCAGCTTTTTACCACTTTTTACTTATTTGCGATTATTGACTTTTTTATTGTGCTCTCATCTACCTATTGACATTTGTCACATTTTGTTGGTGTAATTTTCTGACAAAATGGCGATAACACCTATTTATTCTTCGTTTATCTGCAAATTAGCAAGGCCCGGAAAGGGTCATTTCCAGTGATCTAGAGTGTATCTTTACTCAAAAAATTTCTGTACGCTCCGCGCCAACCAATGGTGGCGCTCCGCTTAGATAGTGTCGAAAGCGCCCCTACAGACTATTCTCGCCCCCCCCTGACCAATACCCCTAGCTCCGCCACTGGTGTCTCTCCCAGATTAATGTATGTCGTCCAGTTACAGAGTTGTTGACAATTAACAATTCATAATCATGGACGTTAAATATGCATGTAAGAGACTGACTTTGGTCAGCTTGCGGCTTTGATAAGCCAATGAGGCTTCTTCCCGAGTTCCTGCTTGCAGGAGGATCTAATATATATATATACATACATACATCTGAAGAGGGTATCAGTTACTATAAAGGTTTGGTTATTATCCTTGCAGAACACAGAGAAATTTACTTCTACTAGCATGATATATAGAAAGGATCCTCTGTCTTGATATTAACATAGCAACGATTATCAATGAACCAGGAATTTTATCATTATACTTTCAACCACTGTGGAGTTTTTTGGGATAGAGATGGATAACTTGTAGCTCATGCGTACTAACTGTATAACCTAGCTGTTAGTTTTAATCTTGAGCTCATGGTAGACATTCTTGACTTAATAACTACCAGTATTCATCCTTTTTCATGTCTTGTTTTCTTCACACATTCTGTGATTTTGCGGTGTGAGAATTTGGTTATATTGGTAAGAAAGCATGATGAAATAGATCTGGATGAGATCTCTAGCAAGGATGTGATTTGTTTGGGATTGTAACCAACTTAAAGGTTGGGAAATTCAGAGAGTTCAGTTTGAACAAAACAGAACTAATCTGCCTTCTTCTACTCTTTCAAAAAACCATTAGTAATAATCTCTGAATAATTCCTTAATTTCTCGAAAGTTTCATATTTACCCAGGTGTTCAAATCTGTCTTATTCTTGTTTAAACCACCTAATAGATTGCAGAAGGGAAAACCTTTTCGGAGAAACAGTACTATAGCGTCTTGGATATTTAAAAATGTGCCGACCAGACTCAGTCTGGCAAACATGCACAGCCATATCTCTCAGAACTTTACCTGGTATATAGAAGATCTATCTTCCTCAGGTCTTAAGCTTGTGGCAATAAAGTTGGAAAAGGTTGCTTCAGTTGGTTGGTGTTCATATCGACCTGTTTCTTCATTCTCCATAATACCAACCTTAAAAGACAGACA
>KN890548.1:31127-58061 GCA_000934455.1 Apostichopus parvimensis
AATTAATTAAATTAAATTAAAAACTATTAGAAACCCAAATTGATGATGTTATTAATGTGTATAAAATGTTTTACAGGTGATAGATGAACGAAGGGAGAATTTAAAAAGTCTGGCAATGAAAGAAACGTACAATGGATGGAACTGGTGGACAAGCATCTGTCTTCCGTTCTACCTTAGCTCTCTCACTGCCAGCCATGAATATGTCAAATCTTCCCTTGGAAGGTTGTTTCTGGCTAGAATTACTGGCAGTTGCTCTCTTAGGTTCCTCCTCCTTGAAACAATAAAAAAAAGACAGTTAACACAGGATACTTCCATGTATTACAAATTTCTAAATGATGGGAAAGTTTGAATCGGAAAGAGTAATATTTTACTACGATGAGCAAACAGAAAGGGCAAAGGGATGTTTCTGTAGTTGATAGTTTATTGGCTAAAGACTGACAAAAATTTTGTTTTATTTCAGAATGAATTTGCCTACATCAGAATTCTTACTATTAAAGAACTGAAGATGACTATGGGCATGGTTATGGAAAACAGCAAGGCATCTGAAGAGGGTAGCAGTTACTATAAAGCAGGGATGTGCCCACGCTGGGCGGCACTGGGCGGCCCCGCCCAGCACTAAAAATTACCGCCCAGCACTGTCTTCAAAATCGTGAATCCTGTCCAGCACTATTTTCATCTAAAATCCCGACATTCCTAACAATATATTCAACATAAATTGGGCCTAGCCTATGCCAAAATTATACAGACTAATAATGGATCAGTTACGCATGCGAGAAACATTACTTACGGCTCTCAATCGGTCCCTTGTAAAATCTCTCTAAAACAAACTAATAACTTTTACCAGGTACGTAATATATTTCACTAAAAAAATTTAAAATATGTAATAGCAAAACTAGTACTTGTGTATGTGCTTAAAAAGCTACACAAGTGCCAGCATTTGGCATCTGAGCACCTTCCCCAGAACGGCGATCAGTATACCCGGCACTCAGGAAATCCTGGGCACATCCCCAGTAAAGGTTGGTTATTATCCTTGCAGATGACAGAGAAATTTACTTCTACTAGCATGATATATAGAAAGGATCCTCTGTCTTGATATTAACATAGCAACCATTATCAATGAACCAGGAATTTTATCATTATACTTTCAACCACTGTGGAGTTTTTTGGGATAGAGATGGATAACTTGTAGCTCATGCATACTAACTGTATAACCTAGCTGTTAGTTTTAATCTTGAACTCATGGTAGACATTCTTGACTTAATATATTAAGTCAAGAATGTCTACCATGAGTTACCAGTATTCCTCCTTTTTCATGTCTTGTTGTTTCTCACATTCTGTGATTTTGGGGTGTAAGAATTTGGTTATATTGGTAAGGATAGCATGATGATGAAATAGACCTGGATGAGATCTCCAGCAAGGATGTGATTTGTTTGGGATTGTAACCAACTTAAAGGTTGGGAATCCAGAGAGTTCAGTTTGAACAAAACAGAACTAATCTGCCTCCTGCTACTCTTTCAATAACCATTAGTAATAATCTCTGATTAATTCCTTAATTTCTTGAAAGTTTCATGTTTACCCAGGTGTTCAAATCTGTCTTATTCTTGTTTAAACCACCTACTAGATTGTGGAAGGGAAAACCTTCTCGGAGAAACAGTACTATAGTGTCTTGGATATTTAAATTGTGCCGACCAGACTCAGTCTGGCAAACACGCCCAGCCATATCTCTTAGAACTTTACCTGGTATATAGAAGATCTCTCTTCCTCAGGTCTTAAGCTTGTGGCAATAAAGTTGGAAAAGGTTGCTTCAGTTGGTTGGTGTTCATATCGACCTGTTTCTTCATTCTCCATAATACCAACCTTAAAAGACAGACATATCACTTTTACATTATTTACATTGTGTAGATAGAGAGAATAAAACAGGTTATAACAAACGTTTAGTATTATATATTTAATTCCTGCATTACAATGAATCAAACATATGGTACCCTGAACAAATGATCAGATAGGAAAGAGGGAGGGTGGGGGGGGGATGGGGGGTACATACACCTACACCCCTGTAGAGGAAGTGTCAAAAGTATGAAAGATTCAAAGTCAAATAAATTACAGTTATTCAATGTCCTTACCTTGTTAGTACTGAGATGGAATGGAAAGTATTTATTGGTGGCCGATGGTCTGGTCAAGATAACAAACACAACATGTCCAACGACAAGAGTCAAGAGGTACATAGCATGAACCCACTTGGCCCTGTAGGGAAAAAAACCAATAGACTGCTTTACAAAAGAAATGAGATCTAAAAAATCAGGTTTTACACTTCATAATTAATTGTTTGTCTGTGAACCAAATCCTCCAACATGCTGTCAGTACTGTATGATTCAGTGATGACGCAATATCAGCAAACATGGTAATATCTAAAGTTGTTTTTTATACAAAAGTCATCTGCATTTTATACTTTTCAACATTTTCACTCATCTTTGAATAAGTTTTTGGAAGAAGATCTTGTGCAGAAGTTTGCACAACTTGAACAAACTTTGGGAAACATTACAAGTTTGTTCACATTTAATTATTAAGTAGTACGATTAAATGGGGGTCAGTAATGGTTTCCATGCATAAGTATTTATGAACATACTATAAATGAGAAGCTGGTGCCTTTCAATCATAAGGTCCCGAGTTTGAGTCACTCCAAGATTAATGTATGTCGTCCAGTTACAGAGTTGACAATTGACAATGCATAATCATGGACGTTAAATATGAATCTAAGAGACTGACTTCGGTCAGCTTGCGGCTTTGATAAGCCAACGATGGCTTCTTCGCGAGTTCCTGCTTGCAGGAGGATCTAAAATACATACATAGCTGTCTTAGTAGTGCAAACCCACAGACACACAAAAGAGGGCAGGAAAAGTGATGACAAACACTGCTCTCACCTACAGTACAGTGGAAGCCAGAAGTTAGAAAAGAGGATCATGACAGGTTCAGCAAGAAACCAAGAGGATGAAAGGATGGTAAATATGAGGTAAAAAGCTCCCTTCTTAGGAAAGTCTTTGAGGGTAAACACTGCTCCATAGATGCACCAGATGGTAGCTGAAGATGATGGAATGTAGTAGAAAACAAGGATAAAATTCAGAATATTAGCTATTTTAGGTGTAGATATAAATAGTGAGTTAAAAATGACAATAAATGGTAAGAGAAGCTAAAGGACAACAGATAAAAAGGAGACGGGTAAAATATTGAGGATATAGACTTCCTTGAAATCATGGGAGTTCATGTTGCATCATTCAAATGTAGTAAAATTAAATAAAAAGATACCTCAAGAAAATATCAATCCCAAAACAGTTGACTGAGCTGTTTGAAATGAAATACATATATATCTGTATATGTATTTAGCATTACAACTCACCACCAATCCTCATGCCGACAATACCAAGGGCAGCGGGTGTATCGTAGATGTTCTTGACGTCACGTGGATCAGACTGCCCTAAGATGATGTACAATATCGTGTAGCAGAACGCAAACCAGCTGGCAAATGCAATGATCTTCACCTGGCCGACTGTACGGATTGTAAGTCTAAAACAATGGTAAAGGGTAAAATTGTCATTTCAAGCTATTAATCTACATTCAGAGGTACATAAATGGTAACTTTCTCACTCCATTCTGTTGGTTTTGTTTAAGGAGCCCCCCCCCCCCCCAAATGACTTGTTTCATACTGTTGCTGATCAGCTACTAAAACTGCTGTATAGTTTAGCTATTAAAAGCACATTTGTCAAGCTTAAAAGTGCTAGAAAATTTATAGAAGGTTCTCCTTCAAAGCTTTTTTTTTCTCACATAAGACAAAAGATCTCTGTAGATTTTACAAGTCTGTTTCAAGAACTTGATTACAGCAATTAGCTTCAGCATTACATGGTCACTGTTTCTTAGCCTATTATACAGTATTAAATCATTGTATTATCATGTGCTACATTTTATGTTTCTTAATAATCTTGTCTTTGTAGAATTTTACACATTTATTTGGTAAACATTCATATGTAAAAAACATGCATTTTACATTTCTTAATACCTGCAGTGGATGTATAGAATAGCCATACATATTGCATGTATATAAAGTTTGTAATTACAAAATTAACATATATCCCGATACACATGATAATGTCTGCAGTTTACTAACCTTGTAATAGTATAGCCTTTTGATATGACTATCAACATAATAGCAAAGACAATTGATCCTGCTGATGTAAAGTAGTGGCCTATAGAAGATAAACAAAAATAAAAAAAAGTGACTGAGACAACTGATACTTGCACAATAACAGGATTGATGCCCTAGAAGCAAAAAAACAAAATACCAAAAGAACTACAGTTAACAGAAATGTTTTCCAACCTGAAGACAATAAATCTTTCAAAGGTTGTATATATCATGCAATTACTGCAAACATTCAAACGACTGAATTAAGTATTTACTATCTGCGCCTGCTCTGCCCCACCTCCCCCCCCCCCCCACTTTCCAACAATATTTAATCATGTCATACAAACAACTTGAAATTTTCAAAATTGTTGAATCCTTGTTTGTCAATTCAAAAGACAACTTTCAACACAAAGTATGTAGTGCATCTTCAAGGAATTAACTTAAGCGTAACTAAAAAATGCTGACTCAAAAGAAAGTTAATGAACTGAAATCATTACTCGTTATTTATAGAAATTCAAGTTATGTATAAATATTCACAGATGGAAAATTTCTTGATGATTCTCACCAAATGAAACTTGCTTCTTTCTCTCAAAACCATCCAAGGAAAATTTATACCAGGCAGTAGTCATGATAACACAGCCAATGAAGTGTAGGCAAAGTGACAAGATCCACATCTTGTAAGTTGTATGTAGCATCTTACGAGACCAGAGTATCACTGCATGAGATATGAGACAAAGAATTTCCTGGTATTGACCCTACTCTGCAATAAATGAATATATTTTCAGTTTTACTTTTACTTTATTTTTATTTAAAAGTTCCTAATTTGACAGAAGTGGAACATTGAATTACATACCTCCAAAGACAAAGCCAGTAAATATGCATCCAACCATTATTATATCGCAGATGAAGGTCACATATAGATTGGCTGTGGAAAAATAGAGAAAATTTAAAAAGTGCATTTATTTTTCTTCAGGTTAAGTTTGATATTCAGGAAAAATACATTAACTACCGTGTAACCTGACATGCAGTTTCCAGGTATTTTACTCTCTTGTATATTTGAGGGGGGACCTAATAATGACCTTTAAGAACCAAAGTGTCAACCAGTCTACCTTTATAATTCTTTCATACTGATAAACACAGAACACATAATTCTGAGCTGACTATAGACCAAACAATTATTTCATTCAGATTTACTTACTGTCCTCGTCGGCTGAAAACTCAGTCACGGCACCACGGTTCCGTATGTTGGTTAAATGGAGGTCAAATGTCGCGTTAATGCCTGAATGGCTCCGAGCGTGGCAGTTCATAAACGTAAAGTAGTACCACTGGGCTTCTGAATGACGGAATATTCGATCTCCAAAACAATGGGTGACCTGTTGAAGAAGAAGGAAAAGAATAGCTACACAAAGCTCTTCGTTTGAGTTTTGTTGCCAACAAAACAGTTTTAAAAGATACCTCAATTCGATCAGTATCACTACATAATTTTTAAAGCAACCTAGATGAAAATTACAATTTTTGCATAAACATGTACCATATGTAGTTGCTTCTTATTATACTCAATTGTTAAAATCACTTTTTGGAATCAATAAAGTCAATCTCAATTTTTTAATATTTGCTACATATCTTGTGGGGCTCAATTTAAGGTTGTCTATGGTTAAATCTAAGTTAACTTCATTACTGACTCAGATGAATGTGCACACCAAGTAATCGATTACTTACTTCTTTTCCAGTTATCTCTGTTTCAGGTAGACATTTGTGGTAACTGTGACCCTCTATCAGAGGATAAACAGTTGCAGTAATTCCTAACACTGTGTCCAACTTTTCATAGCACGTCTTTAAAACAAAGAAAACAAAAAATTCACATTAGTCAAATTAAGTTTACAGAAATAAATGATATGACACTGTGCCAACCAAAAGGGAGAAAAAAAGAAAGAAAAAAACTTGGTTTCTCGGGTGAGATTTATGCCTACTGCTTGTAACATGCTCTTTTTTGTTATCAATTTTCACAGGAGCTTATGAAACTCCTGTAGGTTTTTTTTCTTTTATTCTGTTGCTTCATTATCCATGTTGAACTACATGAAGTATAGGAATGAAAAACAATCAACTGCTTTAATTTGGATCAGTCTTTCTGAGAAGTTGAATTACTGACAAACTCATCAATAGGTTTAGTCTAAGTGGGATATATACACCATGAAGTCAGAACAAGAAATAATTGTGAGTAACACAAAGTGACATTTTATCAAATATCCTATAAACTCTGAATAATTTGAAGGTTCAGAGGTGCCTGAAAAAAAACTGGAAAGCATAGTAATTTTTAGCATGGTATCATTGAAAGGTAGACTGTTGAAAGTTGACCATTAAAAGCTGTTTTATTGCGATGTGTGTTGATTCAAATCACAACTGACAGTAACAGCTGGAACAACAAATAGCCAAAAAAATATATTGTACAACATGATCATACTGTATAAAAACTACAACTTAGTAAAGGTGGTATTTACCATTTCATGTCCATGAGCCCTTATCAAAGGCCATTGTTCATCCACCCCAAAAAATCCAACCAGATCGCTACAGCAATGTCCCTACAAGAAAAGAATTGATGATAAAAATAACAGTTTACATAAAGACCACAGAGGAGTACAATAAAATCAAGCACTTTTGTAGATTGTATTTTCTCAACCCTCTCTTTTTTATGATAAATTAACAATCATTGTCAAATAGTGATAGGTATATTTGGGTTTTATTTCAGAATGCTAATTTGCTCAAATTGTGGGACATGACTTGACAATTATCGCTGCTTTAAGATAAACATAGAAAACAAAAGCTCTCTGCTCATGACCCATTGGTACTTACATTTTTGGTAGCAGTGCTGAGGTTTTTGATATTTACACAACCTAAAAAGTTGTAATAAACAACAGTTGAAAAGGGATTTCCCTGGGTTTTTGGGGCATGAGCATACCTGGGGGCGGGGGATTTGGGGGCATGGTTGCCCGGAAATTTTGTTATACATCCTAATTTCAATCATCCAAACAACACAGAGGAGGTCACCTCACAAAATGAATACCAGGGGAAGCCCTGACATGCATTCAGTAATATCAGTGCTATAATAAATGAGCCATAAATAAGCTACATACTGGACAGTGAAGAGGATGCACTCACCGCTGGAATTTTAATGCTATATTGAAATCTTACATCAGTATTTGGTGCAACGACATATCTTGTGATGTACGACAGGTCCTGTGCAAATATAAAATAAAAAATAAAGTAATTTGTTTTGACTTGTTCCTGTTATCTGCCAGGTCAAATTCTTGACCAAATTACCTCCAAATTTAATGGAAAAAGTATATTTTTCAGTTTCTAGGACACTCTGTGAGCCAATCTTTGATTTACCTTGAAACAGAAATATATTTGTCATTAATACATTTGAAGTTTAAAACAAAATTTCATTTATACTTTTTACTTTACAAGGGTGAAATAGTTTCGAAAATGTTACCAAACAAAGCATTTCTGATTTCAGTAGAAGTGTTTTATCATTACATTTGTCTTTACATTAGCTGCTGATAGAGAAGGTGCTAAAAGTGTCTAGGGCCTAGGCCTACCAAAATATTTTAAATGGAGAATAAAGTGGCCTAAAACATGTTTACAAATACTTGCACACAACCTAGAGTGTGCTGGACTTAGGTCAAAATTAATCAAAGTTAAAGTTGTTTACTACAATATTCCCCATTTTTTATGGAATATTTTATGTTTTGATCAGTCTGCATTGTCACAGACCCAGCTTTCAATTGTTAATTTTAGAGCTTAGACCTAGCTCCAGTTTCAGTCAGAATCTTGGCTTTGTCTGGTTTGGTTGCTAAAGTATTATTAATTACTATTCTATAGGCTAGTGCTGTAGTTTTAGACCTAAGCTAAGCCTAACGTTATGCCACTGCACTGATTACACAGATCTATGCTAAAGGCTAAGCCTGTTCAAGTTGTTGCTAGGTTACTGCAAAAGTCATAAATGTAGTAGCACATTTTCAGTGGCAATTGGCTAACGGTTACGAACACATTATCATTAGGGAAAACAGGATAGGCTGATTATCTCACTACGTCATAATGCTTGAACGGACAAAGTGACCGAGCGGACTTGGACTCACTAACGTATGCCAAGATACATAGGCATAACTTAAGTATCATGTTAGTAACGGCAAAGTTAAGCATTAATTTCACTGTTTTATCGAGATTAGGCTAAAACTATAACTTAGGTCAAAGATGAAGAACAAGCACACCTTCATTGGGCCCTAACTATATGCCTAGGATACTACCTTTTAATAGAACAACATCTAACAATAACTTAATCAGCCTGTTTTTAGTTGGGTCCTAAAGTTCACCCTATTGTGTCATTTGAAGTTTTTAAAAAATCATCCATATTTGTTATATTCATCGTTCATAACTTAGCCTACTGTACTGGCTTCAATTTTTTACCTCTGCACTTACCGTTTCGAAACTTTCTTCCGTATGTCCTATAACTCTCAGGGCATTGTAATCTCTTACCATGAAAGCAGCTAACAGGATGAAAATAAATTCTATTTTCAATGGTGTCTCCATTACCGAATTCCTTTCTTTCGAAGAAACTAAAGTTTCTTCCAAAGTTCCCACGATTCGGCGCACGTCTATACTCAACAGAGATTGAGCACAAACTGTGAATGTTACATATACTGTGCATGTACAATGTATACACTGCATGCAATGTATGTATGTACGTACGCACACTGTTGCTATGTTTACGAACGACTTGTCACAATGTCATTCTTCTATCTGATTGGCTAATAGTTCCATGTAACGCGTTTGACGTAACAGCGGTATAGAAGCTCATACCATCCATTATGTGATTGGAAATTGTGTTTTGCGATAGGTTTGTAAGAAACTTGTTTTTGTATTTCACAGATTGCTCTAAGGTTGCGACTTTCATTATTGTGACTAGGTCACGCAGAACTCACAGACAGTTAATTTATACATGCATAATTCCAAATGGATACAACAGATTTAAAGTAAAATATATATGTGTTTAAAACTGAACCCCCTATAAAGCAACTCTAATTACAAAACATTTTGCAGCGACTGATCACGATGCAGGCACAGATATGTTAACCGTAACTTTAGACCTAATTACATCGTTCCTAATGAAATTATGATGTAGGAAAGTGTCGAATTATGTTTCATAGTTCCCAATAATTCCTTTAGAGCTTCACTTTTAGTTCGGGTTCAACCTTTTGTGAAATGTTTGATACTATTCAGCCTGACGTCATCACACTTGTTATGGAGATCCGTAGATGAAAACAAACAGTTGCTTGGAAGCCAAACACTGTTCTGCGTACAAACTTACAGTACGCATGTACACGCGCGCGAACAGGATACGCGAACGCATGTATGCAAGTGACAGTCAGAGATGTGTTATACAGACCCGAATGCTCTATGTACTTGATCAGATTGTCAGACACACGTGTACGTCTGTAGACGCGCGCGTGTAGTGTCGTCACGTTATAGAAAAAGATTTAATAATGACAAACTAATATGTTGTGTATATGATGAATTAAAAATACACATACTCTTATTATGATTTTACTATGCATGACACAGGGATAAGTTCCCTTTGTTGTGCTTGTATTTCTAAGTATCCCTTTCCCTTTTTATGCTTTTTGTATCACTGCTAGCTTAATATACATTGCAAGTTTACTATTAAATTTGCTATACGAATAATGTTTCAATTGAAAAATGATTACTCTGCGTTCAGTACTCATTTAAAATTCCATCAATTGATTTTCACTGTTTGTGTCAACAATCTAGGATAAAACACATTCTCCTTATATCAGATTAATTATAAATTGCTATATGTGTACCAGAAAAACGATAACCCAAAATCCTGCAACAATTGAAAATGTCATGTTGGTATGTCTCTCATGAAGAAAGCTATACAGGTCGTTCCGTCATCAGTATTAATTACATGCTTAGACTATGTAGCTCATTGGCAGGGGCGGACTGGCCCACTGGGAAACCGGGAAATTTCCGGGGGGGGGGGCACCTATGTCAAGGGCCTCGGGGCCCCTTCATATATGCTATTACCATAATATTCATACATCACAGTTGAGTGGTCACCTGTTGAATGCACTAAATTTACTGTTAACTTCAGATGAAATTGTGAAGACTGATGCAGAGGTCCGTTGCAATACACCTATGCCTAGCATAAGAAACCAATATTTGACAATTAGGGGCCCCGATAAATATACCCTTTTAATCATTTTGGAAATGAGGCTAATTTTCGAAATACATGATAAACATATTACAACAGACAACATATTTGCCGTCCAAGGCGTTCCACATTTGTTCTATTTTGCAGGGTGTTTTTGCGGGCTGGAGGTGGCTCTTTTCGATATATTGTGGGACCCCCTCACTCATGATGATCATACCCAGGGACCATTTTATACCTGTTAGCGGCCCCTGCTCATTGGCGTATCCATTTTACTCGTAAAAGGAGGATTTCATGCAAAGAACTGATATTAGTTATATCTTTATCCAACTATATCGTTTCGCATTTCTGGTTCATAGCAGACAGTACTGACACCCAACCATAGAGCAGAATACTGCTCTATGCACCCAACATAACGAAACCACCGTGTTGACTAAGTTCGTATATATGTACACCCTGGCGAACAAAGGTCGCAGAAATTAATACATATTTTGTGCCCTTTATTCGTCCCTGGCAATGTGGTCGCGTTTCCAACATCTGGCGGCAAGTTTAGCTTTTGATTTAAGCATGCGAACTGCAAATAGTAATCAATCCATTAGGCTTCACAAATAGTTGTAACTTGTAAGGTGGGTTTGAAATGTTTTTACTGTGATTGTGAACTCTTCACAGCATAAGACATGGTGTGCCTAGTCCTGATGGAAGACCCGAACTTAAATAGCCTATGTTCGACCTATGTTAGGACAAATCACCATTGCCACTAGCCTAGTCTAGGATATATTACATGTTGCTGCTGTGTTATGCCATCTGTTTTAGTGTTTCTGTTACTATGTTACTGTGTAGGCTTCTTCTTCTTCTTCTTCCAGTACAGTGCTAACTTCAACTTTGAAGACTCATGCACTTGATTGACAGGTTGGCTATGTGGACATTAGTCTAACTGGATTAGGTTATTAAAAGCTTCAGCAGATTGGGCCCTAATAAGTAATAGACTCCTCAGATAGATAGTTCCAATCACGTACAGTACGGGGGAAAAAAGACATCCTATAATAGTCTAAGGCCAAACTTAGGCTACTGTAGGCCAAGCCAATTTTAAATGGAATATTTGTAAATTGTTGCAGGTACAGTCATTGTGTCATATCAAAAGTCCATTACAAATCTGTTCTCTGGAAAGTACATCAACTTTTGGACAAAATCACACATCTTTGAGTGAATATTGAATTTCCTCTTTTTTTCTCTTGACCATTTGGTTTCAGTCCAAAGGTGTAAAAACCTCCATGAGTTAAAGTGATTTGTCCCAATTTCATTTGGGTCAAGATTACTTTTAAAAATTTACTGAACCTCTGGAAATGAAGATTTCTTGTTTTGTGTACATATGGACAATCATTGCCTGACATTTTAAAAGTAGTATACTCAAGTGGCAAAGTGTGACATTTGTGGCCATTGAATGCACATGACAGATTGTGCCACAAATTTAGAGCATTAGATGTCACATGTTTAACATTGAAGGCAGACCTGTCAACTCTCCCGGCTTTACCGGGAGACTCCCGGTTTTTACCCGAATCTCCCGGCCTCCAGGTTTCATATTCTATTCTCCCGGTGTTTTAATGTTTCATCACTTGCGACATTTCTGAAAATAGCCAACAGTTAGTCCTATGCTTACAAATTATTAGTAATTCCCCACAGTAACGCTGAACAGGAAAGGCTATTCAGTGTAGTTCGCACAGACAGTCAAGTCTCAAGCTTGATGGGACTCTATCTAGAATACTACTAGCCATGAAGTCACAGTACCCAGAGTCCCCTGTTTCAAATGGAAGTCTACTAAAGAAACCCTGTAGAAAGCGAAGCGAGCTGTTGTGAACTACAACAAGAAACACTGATTGGATAATTCTCTCACTGTATTGCATAAGTAGACTGCTTATTTAGGAGTATTTATATCATTTCAGTTGAAAACTACCAACCTCCCTATTTTCCCCTTGTTCTCCCTATCTTTTGGCCCTGAAAAATGTTATTCTCCCTATTTTGGGGTCAAACAGGTTGACAGGTCTGTTCAAGGGCATGTACTGCCATAGGCGTAGGAGCCCAATTTGATTTGGGGGGGGGGGGGCTGTAACGACTTGCCCAAAAAATTTAACCCAAATCATATAGGCATTCATCGGTTATTACATCGCATGCCAATAACATACAATCATTTGTCGTGTTATTACCCTTCCATATTGGTTATAATTATTGGTTAAGTTGTTACAATAATAATGATAATAATATCAGTTTAACCATTGAAAAACACATTGCAAATTATTTTTCTTTCAGTAGGTGCCCCAAAAATTCTCAGCATATTGCCCGAATTTTCACAAAAAATTTGGTTGGGGGGGCTGCAGCCCCCCCCCTGCCCCGCCTCATATGCCTATGTGTACTGTACATGACAATACTGTGAGGAGGACCCTCATAACTGTTGATACAGTTCTTTTCATAAATTTTTTGTTCTCCTAGTTTCAGTGGCCTGCTGATATACTTTCAAAGCTGTCTTCATGGTTGACTGCCCTCGAGCGGCAATTTCTTGATGTTCAAATCTCGAACAAAAATAGCGCCACCAGTGAATGAAATTGAGACCATTAGTCATAACAAGATGAAATCAGATAAATGTGATAAGTATGCATATTATATATGGAGGCATAGGCTAGATTATAAACATTCAATTTTTGAATATATTGACATAAAGTGTTTTGCAGCAGTTTATGACAATATCATGTATAAAACATCATCAAACACAAGCATATTTTACTAGCAAAGCACAATTTTCCTGATAGTTGAGTGCTATAGTAGGTCAGGCCTAGAATTTCACAATTTTAAACTTGCTAAAAATGCAGTGCTTAAGTATTGCAATGGCAAATCACTGGCATTTTCCAGAACTACAGCATGCATCAGTCGCTGTACAGGCTTGTGGGAGTGGCCCAATACTATTTGCTGATATTAAGTAGGTATTGTTAGGTATTGAAAATATGTTATTTTCTCACTGACATTTTTTACCTGACATATCATGTGTCTATGTTCTTAATGTCTGCTAAAAAGAAATTGCATAATCCATTTTTTGCAACTGGTAAACAGTGATATCCAATGTCAGTTAGCCAGTAAATAGCCTGAATTTTGAGGTCTGAATGTGAACAAATTTGGGACCCTAGAAGTTAAGTCTTCATTTACCTAATGGTGAAAGTAGCTGATATTTTTTTATTTCTTGGGGGGCTTTCAGAAATTTTAAAAATTTAAACCATTGATATGTTCTTACAGTAACTGTACATATTGTAATTTTGAGTTAATTTAGTTAAAATAGTATTCAAATGTTGCAAATTGTTGAACTTAGCCATATTGGATTAATGTCTGTATGATAAACATTATATAATTTTTTCCTCACCTTCTATAAGGTCGCAATTGAGTTTTATATCTACACACATCTAGTAGCACCATAGGTTGTTAACTTTAAGGTGCCAACAAATGGCATAACAATCACTGAGCTACCTTTATTTGGCTCACAAAAATGCACTGATAAAACTTTTCATGCTTACTGGTTATATTGTTCTGCCACAATGAATATTGTTCTGTCAGCTCAATGATTCACAGTATGTTGTAATATATATCTTCCCTTTAGCAAGCATGACAACATAATATTGCCAGTGTAAAAACTACAAATTTGCTTTATACGTACCCAAGGTGTCTCTTGAAAACAATACATTACAGCAATAGGTTAATAATAGACTATACAGTCTTTGTTAATAAACTTAAACTATTCTCCACTGGTTGGACCTTTTGTTAGAGCTCTTTTACAAAAGTTGTTATTGTGGTTATATGCCATGTCGCAAAGAATATCAGACTGTTCCATTGTAACAGAGCCTTCAATAGTTTTTGGTAGTAAAGTCGAAATTGCTCCGTCTATTTTAACCAGGGTTGTCTTATATTAGTATGGGGTGAGATGGGTGGGGAGTGGGGTTGGGGTGGGGAGGCAAAGTAAGAGCTTACTTGAAGTTGTTTTGTTATCTTTGGTAATATGGCAAAGCAGGAATTAACTTGTGATGGTCAATGTAGGGCAATGGATTCATCAGGAATGCTTTAATTGCTTCTGAGTGGAGGGCAAAGGAGTTGGATAGAGGGAAGGGAAGTGGAGGAAGAAGAATATGAACTTAAGTATATCATAATGAAACAATGAGGTAGTTACAGGGATGTGCTCAGGAATATTTGAGTGCCGGGCAGATTGTGCGGTAGTGTGATCCACACCCTGGGAGAGGGATCTCATGGGTGGGGTACACCCTCCCCACTGGACAAATTTTGCACATGAAGTATGCTATAGGTGGTACTATTTTCCTATTCTGTGCCATGTATTCTCCCAGATTTTGGTTATAAATGGTAAAGTTTGTTAAATTATCATAAAAAAAGTGCCGGGCGGAACTGTTTAATATACTGCTTGTGCTGGGTGGTATTCAGAACTGCTGGGCACAGCCACCCGGTGCCCCCCAGTGTTAGCACATCCCTGTAGTTATATAACAGACAGGCTGATGGCAAAGAACCACATAAAGTTGTGCAGTCATAAAGTCAGAGCAACTACATACCTACTGTAGCATAAGGGCTCAATTAAACTGATGGCATTTGTCATCAGGGGACTTTTATTTTCAAGAAAATGCTGCTTACCCATCAAAAATTACCTTACCAATGAAGCATCAAATTGCAGTGCAAATACCATCGCTGCCCTGTATATTCAAACAAAGTATTAGATTTGTTCAAGAACAATGTAAAATTAGGTCTACTCTCAGAGCTTGAAAGATATCGGAAGAAACAATAACCCTTAATTAGGTAATGTAGTACAACTGGAACACTTGAACTTAACATTTGTTGCCCAAATATCAAGTTTGAAGTCAGAAATTTTGTGTGCACTCTGTCTATGCATTGTTGAAAACAAAATGAAAGCTTTGCACCCATGAAAACCTTTGCCATTTTGGTGCCATTGTGTCTATTAATTTTACTCATATGTACCATCAAAGCTAGCGAACTACCCAAAGTTGCCCAAAGATGGTACATTTACCTTGCCCCTCTCCAAAAGTACATCAAGGTATGTTGCATCACTTATTTTGTAACAATTTAATTAAAAACAATATTTGTAGCATGTAACAATTAGCAATATTATGTAAAGTTGTAGAATTTTTTTGTAAAAGTTTTGTATTTTTCTTGAGCATCAAAAATGGCCCAAGAATTAGTGAGTTACACATTCTCCCTCCCCTCCCCCTCTCCCTCTCTCTCTCTCTCTCTCTCTCCGACCCCTCCCCCCCCCCTCCAGATTCCTCACTCTCATAAAGAGTACAAAATATCAATATCAGTCAACATATGATACTTGAAAAGATGGTACCAATTGTGCAATGAAATGAAAGGACACACAGATAGTATGTAGTTTACACAATTTGAACATCAATCATCATACTTGTAAGTTCTGCAACCCTGTACCAAGGTTGAGTGTCTATAGACTGGTGGCCTTGGAAAGCAGTGAAGCCTAACATTACTGTAGCAAGGTCACAAGTTCAACTTAGAAAAAGATTCATTCTTTTCAGCCACTTTTTATTGTGTTTTTTTTTTCCATAAACAACTCAAACTTTTGCCCTTTCAAATTTAATTCAAGAAAAATCTAAGCAGAATTTTCATTTCAACCTATCCCGATATGATGTGTGTGAGTCCCAGGCCTTAATGGGACTATGAATAGAGCAAAAGAAGACAGTACAAAAAATAGTGGTTCCAAAATTAATTGTAGACAAACTATCACGTTTTATATCACCCATAGCTGTGAATGTCTTAAAACAATGATGTATCACAAAACTAGGAATATACATGTACCATGGAAACAGCTAGGTAATAAACTCCAAAAATGTTAAAATATGCTTAAACCAATGGGTGGGTCATTTTAACCAGATCTAGCCATTGTGCTATTTATCTTTGCCCTTCAAGGTCTTTATCTGCCACAAGGCTGGTGAGGTCACCAATGGGCCTCATACAGGTGACTGTTGTTTGCCTCTTAAGATGTTTCAAGTCTCACCAATGGAATTTCTTCTTCCATTGTATTCTTTCTGCCTTTTGTCACGAGTCAATAACGTTATTGATTTTTTGCTATCATTTAGGATGATATATGAATGGATTAGGCCCTGGGTAACCGTACAATAAACCTTGACTCACTGTACTGAGGTCTATGAGTAGCTGGGCCAGGAATTGTGTGGTGTAGGTGTTAAGTATAATTAAGATGTGCTTTCAGCATTGATGTGCAGTCAGTATCTTAGGCTGTATCAGCACTTGGTTTTTTTTTTAAATGTTCAGTGTTTACAATTTGCATGGCAGTTTGAAGGTGGCCAAATGTCAAAAAATGGGAGCTGATGATGATACTGAAATGCTATGCCACTAGTGATGACTTTTCTACTTCATGTATTGACAAGCTTGTATCAGGTTTCATACTTCAAGTTATAATGCTGGAGATGATTGACTTACTCTCTTTAAAGCAAGAATTCAGTGGATAAGGGACCAAAGGTTTTAATGTTGCAACAACTTTAAGGGCACAAATCTATAGAGGAGACTAATTAATTAAGGACAGAGAAACATTTATATTTGCATGGAAATTGTTGTTATACTCAATACATTGATGCCTATTAGACAGAGACTGTGACACAGGTTTGGTTGGAGTTGGGAGTTCAGTGGTGCTGAAACATGAACTGCTTGGGAAAGTTATCAAGGAGCCCTGACCATCCAACAACATCTCCCTCCCCTTTCCCATCCCCATCCTCCCAAACCATTGTCAGGGGCCCTACTTCCATTCAGATCAAATTCACATGTACCAAAACAGAAAAGAAGAGTGCAGTTCTTTTTCAATATTTTGCATCTTTGCATTGGTACTCCTCAAGGGGTTCTATTTCTTGAAGATTATTCCTAGATATCAGAGAGGGCTTTAATTAGAAAAAAAAAATGGGTGAATTAACAGAAAGTGCTTCAAGTCGTTTAAAAGCTGCAGATTCCTAGATATCAGAGAGGGCTTTAATTAGAAAAAAAAATGGCTGAATTAACAGAAAGTGCTTCAAGTTGTCTGAAAGCTGCCCAGGCTAAAACCAAAGAAAAGTAAAAAAAGTTAAAAGTTAAATCACATGTGATCTGTCATTCTAGTATAGATATTAGGGCTACAGTATGCTGAATCACTGTTAATCTAGAGTGACTCTCCAGTGACTCCCACATGACTCCAATTGATCATACACTTAATTCCTACTGTAAAACTACATTGATCAAATTTTGACAGTGACTTGCATATATATATAAATCCCATTCAACTTTCAATTGAAGAATCCTCGTCACTAGACTGGTTTGCATTTGCATCGACTGCTATAAACTTAACGTGGTGCTATGACAGATAGGCAAAATCATTCAACCGTTCAGGCTCTGAAGTGTAAGGACCACAGCAGCAGCGATCTATTATATTGTTTCAACTTTTTCTGGACTCTTTGAAGTTACATAAGCTTAATGTTTTCTCAAGATTATCCTGCACTACCAGGAACCCTTTGTTGTGGTCGCTCTCAACTCTTCCGATTTGTTTACACTTTCCTTTTGATGGCCCAGTGTTCTGTTTTGTAAGAGGAGGATCACTGTTCATTCCCTGTGACTGCACCGGTTGTAGTCATTGTTGCCTGGCCAGGTAGTTTCACTTTGTCCTTCTCCGAGTGAAGTTGATCAAGTCACACAATTAAAAAACTTTGAGAAGATCGCAGTTTATATATATGGAGGAATGTGGAAAAGATTGTCAACTTTGAAAGCTACATATGTTTTGACGTGTGAAAGAAATTAATTGATTTTCTCTTTGCAGTGGGAAATATTCAGACAAAAGGGGAAAAGAGTATTTTTTGAATAAGTTTCATTGAGGTCTTTAGGGTAAAACAGTACAGTATACCTGCAGCAAAGATGTTGTGCTTTGTGTCCTTGCTTCTGTTGGTGATTAACTTTGTCACAGGTGAGTGAATCATCTAACTTCATCATTATATTCAGAAATTAAAAAGTCATTGACTATAGATAGCATAATTAATCTAGATAGGTTTGGCAATTCCTTTTCTTAATATGGTATTTGTTATGTTTTAAGTCTCCAAAGTGTAGATGTAAATTGAATGTGTAAGATAGTTTAGGGAGGGGGTGGGGGGTGGTGAATGTCAAGTCTCCACTTTCAGATAGAGACAAACACCAATAGAGAGCATGAACTGTGGATGTCGCTTGTTTAATATTTCTCATCGCAAAAACAAGTTTCATTAGAAAAGATTTCTTGCAGGGTGTTAAAACAGTTTATTTTTCAGGCTTGCCAAAGGGATACTGGTAAATGATTATGTGGGTGCAGTTAAAAATAGAAGTTTCAATGGTCACAGGAAGGGTGTGGGATGGGGGAATGGGTGGACAGGACGAGGACATAGGGTACAGTAGATATATGTAGGATCAGTTGTGTTTGCATATATGGGTAAATGAGAGTAGATATGTATGATAGTATACGCAGCATCAGGTGTAGGATCTCAAGGATGATCGAACTTTGGGAGAATTATATAGGGATCACCACAGGGGTAAAAAGCTGTGCCTACTTGGGGTAATAGATCTAGATGAAGTATTATAATATGGGTAATTACAGTCAGTGGCGGAGCTAGGGGTATTGGTCAGGGGGGGCGAGAATGGTCTGTAGGGGCGCTTTCGACACTATCTAAGCGGAGCGCCACCACAGGTTGGCGCGTAGCGTACAGAAAATTTTTGAGTAAAGATACTCCCTAGATCGCCGGAAATGACCCTTTCCGGGCCTGGCTAATTTGCAGATAAACGAAGAATAAACAGGTGTCATCGCCAAATTACACCAACAAAATGTGACAAATGTCAATAAGTAGATGAGAGCGCAATAAAAAAGTCAATAATCTAGAATAAGTAAAAAGTGGTAAAGAGCTGAAAAGGGCGCCAGAAGTCCATTTGAGTCCGTCAGGGGGGGCATCCGCCCCCCTGACTGTATGGACGCTCCGCTACTGATTACAGGGAGAATCAGATCTATTTATGGTAATTTAATAGGCAACCACAGGTCGTAGGAGACGACATGACAACCTATCTAGCATGAACAATTGGCACAATGTATCACTGTTCGCAAATCGTCGAAGGACTGATAGTGGGGCCGGGGGAGGGGGGGGGAGGAGGATGTCAAATTGGCCCTTGTATTAGTAGATTCTCTTTTGGAAGACACTGGTCTTAATCCAATTGCTATAAATCCACCCTCTTTCATAATATAAGAGTTCTGGAGAAGTACAATACAATTAATGGAGGTAGGAAATTTATTTTAAACAATTCTTTTCTTACCTTTTTCTTCTCCTTCTGTGTCTTTTACATGTTTGTCACTGTGTCGGTGCCTTGAAGGGTGGGAAGAGGATGGGGGGGGTCCAAGGCCTTTTGTTTTTCATTTTCATATCTTGTAGAAAAAATGTGGCCGTGTTACTCCAAAATAACTCTTGCGTTACTGAATTAGCCGGGCTTGTATCCCAGTAAACAGAAAATTTCTACCGAATATTCTGCCATTTCCTTTCGGCTAATCGAGATGAAATGAGCATATAAATTAAAAGTGTTCTTTTCTTAGAGCTACAGTATTGGTTTGTGGGTTGATATTTTGCTAACATTCTATTTTGTAATTTGGATACATAACTTTTTTATTCAAATCACTTGTATTGTATTTTATACTTTTTTCCCTCCCATTTTTCTCTCCCATTTGTATTGTTTTCCATTGTTGTTTTGTGCATATTTTTTACCCTTTCTCAATGAGGACCTTAATTATAGATAAAAGTCACATTCACTGAGTCTCACACCCTCAGCTAAATGAAGTTTAAACTATACAAATAAGATAGAAAGAAAATACCCATTCAGTTGTCAACTTGTTTATTTGTTGAGGTTAAGTGTTGATGTCATCTTTTTACTGTTTCTTGACTTAACCTGGTAAAATACTTGTGGCTTCTATACAATTCTGCTGATATATTGTTAAATTGAAAGAGAGGGATGGAGGGACAGAGGGTGTCTAAGCCTAGCTATTGTAATCTTAAAGGCATGCAGTCAGGCTGATAATTATGTCACACTTTTAAAGAATGATTGTGGTAGCGGGATTACGCCAGATGTATAGATATGTTAGGGTGTACGCATATAAAGCTGGGGGCCCGGGTTCGAATCCCGGTGGAGGTTGGAAGTTCCTTCACTGTTTTGGATTTTCCAACTCACTACGATTTCAATTATATAACAAAGATTCAATAGTTCCATTCCTGCTGCTAAGAGTGCTCAGTATGTACAGGAAAAGTAATAACTACAAAAAGGAAATTAACATACAAAATTCATACTGTTTGATTGGTAAAAAAAAACATGTGGTACTGTAGGATCATGAAGACCATGTTTTAGTTTTGATTATAAAATGGTAGTTGATTCATTTTAAATGGCTAAATGCACATTCAAGGAGGGCTGTGTAAATGCTGAGTACAATTCAATGTGTTTGAACCTTTCACTATTGTATGATACATTCTGTATGGTACATTCTCAGAATTACCGGTATATTCTCACCAATATTGTCATTTTTTGACATGCAACGCAGCCTTTTGGACAGCACCATAGGTACAGAGCAACTTACAGTATATTTTGCCAATAGTGTGAATTTGCACACATTGGGGTGCCAGGTACTGGGTATCCCTACGATCTGCACATGTATTCAACCAAAGCACAAAGTGTGAAGTTTGACACAGTGAAATATCTCCTAAACATAAATGCGTGTATGTACGTGTGTATGTGTGTATGTATGGTGCATGTATTAATTTGGCCAGGTCATTTGTAGCTTAGACCTTTAGATTGTGAGAAAAAATGTGAATGGAATAGTTGGCCCTACTAGATATTCACCTACATGAAAATCTTTCGGAGGCCATTATAGTCTGGAACATGACTGGGCCTAATGTTTGACAGTACATTTGACACAGTGAATTATCTCCTAAATGTAAATTTATATTTATATTAACCCTGAACTGAATAAAAGCAATAGCATGTACAGTAAATTAGCTCCTGTTGTGTTTATCAAACCAACCTATACTTTATCCTTGAAAGATGGAGAACCAGTGTCAAATTTTTCACTTGTTGGATTGTTTGTGAAGAAAAGGTAGAAATATTTCAACAATTTTCCAGTGAA
The DNA here is from genome assembly GCA_000934455.1 of Apostichopus parvimensis. Taxonomy (NCBI): domain Eukaryota; kingdom Metazoa; phylum Echinodermata; class Holothuroidea; order Aspidochirotida; family Stichopodidae; genus Apostichopus; species Apostichopus parvimensis. The sequence continues at coordinate 52,743 of KN890548.1, forward strand.
TCTGTTTGGCCAAGGTCAGATGATGTAGTTGAGTGTATCTTGTAAAGATTCCTTTGTTTTCCGTGACCGTTATAACAAGTGCCTTTGTTTTATTATAATTTTTGCATTTTAACAATCATCATGGTTGTGTTTGACAAATTATAAAGTGAATAAACCTGTCAGCGCATTGGTAGAGCTGTTCCTTATATATTCAACCATAATATGCTAATTAGCTTAGTAACATTGAAATTACCTACTGTACCTCCACCGATGAATGATGAGATATCTTTGCCTCAAGCTTGTCTAATTTTCATGGACTAAATAAGAGATTGATCAAAACATCAGCTATTGTTATATTTGAAGTGGATTTACTTATAAGGAGAGTGTCCACCCTCAACCAATACTGGACAGTAGGTTTACTGTTGTTTATAACCTCACTAGGAACCAAATTGTTTTGCCTTGTTGCTGAGTGGAGGTGTCATTTTTCTGTTTTGCAAATTGGAAACTGGTTCTGTTCCTTAAATGGTTGATGGTTTCAAAACAACTTCATTCACCATAGCTGCACTGCGGTGAAAATGATGAGTGGGGTGGTGGGTTCACCTCCCTCAGTATATGAGAATGTCTTGTCTAGTGTCAGACGACTGGACGTTAAGTAGGGGTTCCAGAAGCAGGCATGTGGGGGGGGGGGGGGTTGCAACACCATGGTCATATGGATATGGTGTTAAATTAGCTTTTCTTGGCTTCCCATAAACCCCTTTGGAAATACTAAAAAAATAACCCTAATCTAACCTGTTATCATGTTCCATACATTGTTAGTCACCTAAACGTGGGAGATGCTTCGTCATCCAATTGAGCAGGACGAGTTTCCAGAATTCGGCACTGTAATAGAGTCACTGTAATTGGTTTAATAAAAATGTTATAATGGGAAAACAAAGAGACCCAATACTGTAGCTAAATATGTACAAAGAAAGTATAATGGATGCAATACCATTGTATGGAGAACTATACTAAAAAGTTGTTTTTTCAACTTTTTGTTGCTTTCCAAGTTTTCTAGTAAATTGGCTGCTGAGTCATCTCTCTGTTATCTTTGAAAGCACTGGACCATTTCTAAGCTGTTTTGCATACAATGGGTCGGTACAGAGAGGCACAAGTCCTAGCCTATTGTGTAGTGCTCCGCAGCACAGCCTGCAACCAGCCATATACTACACACGCAGTGATGGTATCATCACTTGTCAATGTTCTCTTGTGGTTTCCATGAAATGGCAAAATATATTCAGTTAATTGGAATCAAGTCAAAAACTAGCAACAACAACAAAAAACACTGTACAAAAAAAAAAAAAAAAAATGGGTAGAAAAAAGAAAGAAGGAACTCAGTGCTAAAATTAACTGCCTTCTGATTTGAACTCTGTTCAACCAGAGCTAGTTATCAATTCCTGAGTCCTTTTTCAATTCTATCAAATTAAACAAGAATCTACTTTGAATATTTCTGATCTTTACATTTCTCATTTTGAGGATGGCACTGGAGGGAGGGGGAGGGAGGGAGGGGTGGCGAGGAGGGAAAAGGAACTAGTTACTTATTACCTCAATTGTGGTGTTGAATATCAGTTGGAACATTTTCAGGTTGATAAGGGTTCATGTTTAATTATGTGAGGAAATCTTCAATTTACACACTTGAGTTTCAGTACATTCAATACTAGTTTTCCCTACTTAATTGTGCAGATTAATTGCTTATGTACTGTGTGACCCACAAGTATCTCCCAGACCACATTACGTGTATACAATACAGTTGTACATACAGTAGGTTCCTTTTACTCATCTGTGGTGTTAACTTACATCACTCACACACAATTTGAGCAAAAGGCGGTATCCAAATTTCAGTTTATTTATTGGTCAAGGTGCTCTTAGGCCTAGGGAAGCAGACAATTAAGCCCCCTGCCCCCTCCCGGTAGGCCTACAGCTGAGATTTTTTAAAATTGTTAACTTTGCGAAGGCAGCCTTGAACCATTGCATTGCACATGTATGTATGCAGTCTGCCGGTGACACTGACCACAAAACACACACTGAAAACACTTTCATGCATTAATACCAAGTCTAGTGAGAGTAAACAAAATTTTCATAATAAAAAACCTAATGTATTGATTTTTGTTTGTTCATACTGAAATGTCAGATGCAACAGGTTGGACTATTACACGCAGCATTGGGACAGTTCAAACTTTGATTGGTCGGCAACACTGGTAGCATCTACTGGCACATGTATCATTAATCTCCACAGATATGACAACAATATTCATTATTCATTTCATTTTGTGTTAAAATTATGAAGAGTCGTTTCTTCAGGCTCAGTGGTGACTTTGTTGAATGACAGGCCAGGAAGGGAGAAAATTTGATACCAAATATTAATTTAAGATTATTAATGCCTGTTTAAATCTAATGAGTGGATCTTGGAAAACCAATTTAGAATTTACTATACTAATAAATTCCTTTTGGTGGAAAGTTTACTCATTGAGGGAAAGTAAATGGGTGAAGTAAAAATTTGGTAAAGAGAACTCTCTGAGTTCTCATAAAATTTGCTGATTCGATTTATGTCGAATGGAAAAACTAGAATTTGCTATGTCACAGACCGAACTCAAAAAATAGTGTATAAAATTAACCTTGAGTGACAAGACAGAACCATTATCGTAAAAGATGTCTTTATAATACAAAGATCATAATTGATAATTAAATAATTATTCAGGATTTAAATTGTGGTCATTTGTTGCACAGATGATGTGACATGATGACTCTTCAAACTTTGTGGCTCGGTTTTACAACCGAGTTTACTAGTTATATATTCTTGTTTAGGATCTCTTTTGTAATTCAAACAAATATAGATTTTTTCCAAAAAATCTTTGACTCATTGAGTTGAATCCAAGTTTGCAACAGAATCGGACAGTTTTTTGAAAATCTTTCCAAAAGAAGTCCTCCTAGTTCGTGACCACGCAATTCAAATTGACGTCGTTTTGATGGACACCTATAATCGGTGGCATTCAAGTGTGACGTCAAGGTACCAATTAGTTAACCGCCCTATGCACCCGGGGACTATTGAAAGGTGGAGAATCGGTGACTCACGTAACGAACGTCATTGAGACTGATATCTGCATGGCAACCAAGTTATTTTGTTAAAAGCTGTATATATCTATATGTATTTATTTATACAGTATATGTATACTTGACAAAAGTTTTGAAGAGTAATATGTCAAAGGTTAAATTTAGTTACTAGGCATTTTGAGAAGGATCAAATGAAATGCCCACAAAATGAAAGACAACCTAGGTTGTTACTGAATGTAATACCAGTATCATGAGTGGAGAGTATACAGTACAGGTTACAGTTCTTAAGGTTTGATGTTTTTTAAGCATAATGAGTGGTTTGTAAATACCAACACCTGTATCATAGGAATTAAACAAACTATATGAAATCAATAAGTCAAACAATAAAAATTCCCCAAAAATCTTTTTGCAGTTTATACATATACATGTGGTGTGTTACACTTGCTCAATTACAGTAGTTTCTGAAAATTGTGTCTGACAGGACAGTTGTGTCAAGAGCACAATTTGTGATCAAGGCAAGACACATGTGATCTACGGATTGTGCAGGTTCTCAGCTTGGCAAGGCATGTCCTTGAGCAAGGCACTTTAATTTCCAATTCTACATACTTTTCCCCTCTTCAGACCGGGTGCGTAAATGTGTAATTTATAATTGTGTGAGCTGGTTTGATGGCTGCATCATTTGGGAAGTCACCAAGGAGACACGTAGATGTGGCACACCCATAGTGCTCAAGGAGATACTGTTTGAATTGTGCACAACTTCGGTGTGTAGGTGTTACTATCTACCATTCACCAGGTTTTGTTAAGTGTTGTAAAAGTTGTGTGAGGAGGCCTTGGCCTTGCACACGACTGTAAGCCTTCAACTTTAATTTAATCCATTACACCATATTTTTCTGAGCATTACATGCATACATCATGTCAATGGTTTTACTAATAACTTTATCATATTTTACATATTCATTTATAAAACGAGGGGGTTTGTGTCTGCGGTAGTACTTGAAGCCAACTGGCATGGTACGGAAGGTTCGATCCCTGGCCTGGCAAAGTAAGGTGGGTTTTTCGTCCGGGAGAAATCCAGTTTCCTGATCTGAAATGGGTCTTAAAAAGTTATAAAATTCCAAAATGAAAGCTTAAACTGTAAATTGGATTGTGACCCGATATGAAATGTTAGTATAATAAGCCAAATTGGCTTCACCGACATGGCTGTTTAGCGTCGTAAAATAAAGTGCCTTCCTGGCATATACGATATATTCACTGGTACCCCACAAACTAATTAAGGAGATCTATATATGTGCTTAAACACGGTCATGTTGTTTCTCCTAATCAGCGAGTTACAAAATTATGACTTATAATCCCAATAAAGACAATTTTCATGTATTTCCCACATATTAACTGTGATGTTTACCTTTCCTTTTTAATATTTTTGGGATATTTTTTTTATTGATTTGCAACTCTTTCAAGTTTAGAGTGCATCGCCACGGTGTCATGGGTGTACACTTATCCAATTTAGATGGGGTTAAGTGCCAAGCTAGGAATTAACTGAGCACTTTTAATGAAGTTTATCCTTTGTTTCACGGTGGTGCATGACAAACAAAAAGTTTATGGCAAATTTCAATTTAAAAGTCTTCTTTTCTCCTTTAAAAAATACTTTATAAGTTTCATTTTCACTTCATTGAAAAGAAAGAAGAATTTTAAATTCAAATTTGCCACAAACACTTTGTGCGTCATGCGCCACAGTGAAAGGAAGGTTCTGTTGTGAAATATCCAATGCATTATTTAAGACTTTGTTATAGCATTGACGTATTTTCTTTACGTAATTGATCTTTTGTGCAATCATGGTAAGTTCCATACCTACTGCAAATAGCTTTTAAAACTTAACATAAAGTTCTATAAATATATTGTGGCCATTCTTTGTTTGTCAAATATTGCAGAATCTCTGACTCCATTGTAGCTTCGTCATTGTTCCGTGATCAAGTATAAATCTCATACGAATGATTAATCATAAACTGTATTACTTATAACAAAAGGTTTTACTTTAACTTTTAATCTTGTGGAATGTGTTTTTGAATTCTGTACATACTATACAAATTACCTTATCGGGTTGTGGTGTTTGTGGTTTTTCACGAATCACTGTTTTGGTCTCAGTACACGTACAGTAGATACTTCAAATACTGAATATGTAAATTCATGTCTCTCTTTTTTGGCCAATCAAGATTGGATCAATTGAAACAATGTCCTCCATATCAGTGACAATGC
>KN890549.1:7506-37120 GCA_000934455.1 Apostichopus parvimensis
TATATGCCTAATGTTATTGTATGCTATCGATGCTGCAGTCAATGCTATTGATGCATGCTATCAATACTAATCATCACATGCTTTAATTAGTGCACTGACAATGCTGCTATCAGTGTACAGTACTGTCACATACAGTACTATATGCCTAATGCTATTGTATGCGATCGATGCTGCAGTCAATGCTATTGATGCATGCTATCAATACTAATTGTCACATGCTATTATTTGTGCACTGACAATGCTATCAATGTGCAGTACAGTCACATACAGTACTATATATGCCTAATGTTATTGTATGCTATCGGTGCTGCAGTCAATGCTATTGATGCATGCTATCAATACTAATCATCATATTCTATAATTAATGCACTGACAATGCTGCTATCAGTGTACAGTACTGTCACATACAGTACTATATATGCCTAATGTTATTGTATGCTATCGGTGCTGCAGTCAATGCTATTGATGCATGCTATCAATACTAATCATCATATTCTATAATTAATGCACTGACAATGCTGCTATCAGTGTACAGTACAGTCACATACAGTACTATATATGCCTAATGTTATTGTATGCTATCGATGCTGCAGTCAATGCTATTGACCCATGCTATCAATACTAATCATCATATGCTATAATTAATACACTAACAGTGCTGCTATGAATGTACAGTACTGTCACATACAGTACTATATGCCTAATGTTATTGTATGCTATCGATGCTGCAGTCAATGCTATTGATGCATGTTGATCAATACTAATCATCACATGCTATAATTAATGCACTGACAATGCTGCTATCAGTGTACAGTACTGTCACATACAGTACTGTATGCCTATGGTTATTGTATGCTATCGGTGCTGCAGTCAATGCTATTGATGCATGCTATCAATACTAATCATCATATTCTATAATTAATGCACTGACAATGCTGCTATCAATGTACAGTACTGTCACATACAGTACTATATGCCTAATGTTATTGTATGCTATCGATGCTGCAGTCAATGCTATTGACGTATGCTATCAATACTAATCATCATATTCTATAATTAATGCACTGACAATGCTGCTATCAATGTACTGTACTGTCACATACAGTACTTACTATACCCAATATAATTTGCACGTATGTATTCTATCGATGCTACGTCCTTGGACATGATTTGAACAATTAGAACAAGGCAGTTATAAATGTGAAGCAATTCCTAATAATTCTACTTGGTAATCTTGCATACTGTAGAACCATCTCATTGTAACCAGCAAAAGTGAATGAAATTTGATCCTTTTGTTATGTAAGTAAATTAAAGCTGCAATCACTTTTTAATGCCTTTTTTACTTTTCATAGGGCTGCGGTGCATTAGGAGTTTATGGATGTGCCTTGCTACATGATGCGGGTTTCTCTAAAATTGTTTGCAGTGATAAGCTCCCTACGAGACTTAAGTTAATAAGAAACTTTGGTGGGATTGGCATATCGGCAGGTAGGTGTTTTTCAAGAAGATATGACTACTACAAGGTGGAAATGAAAGTTAAATGGTGATGTAGAAGATAGTAGCTATAATGTTTTACACATTAATAAGTCAAATTTGTAGTGTTTTCCCACTCCCCAAATATTCACTGTTCTCCAGTTCATGTGGTATCTTGATTTGAACTATCTTAAATTGGGTACCTTTGTCTTAATAATAAAGACCATTATTTGCCTTCTGAATCCTAAGTAAATGAATCTTAAAAATTACCGGAACTTATCTCGTAGAAGATGTCGTTTATCTTAAGTTGACTCGGTAGCCAAATTAGAATGTGTAATCAGGGCTTAGTTGCAAGCAGTAGTTTACTTTGTTCATGCATTGAGAATAAATTACCAACAGTGAAATAGTGCACTTGCTTACATATATATATAAGACACTTTGATTTTATAGTCATTTGCTATGTACAGTTATGTCCCCCCCCCTCCCGGCCTCCCCTCTCTCTATCTTACCTTACACAGCTCACTGTTTTATGGTTTACAACTCAACACCTTTAATATGCTAAATTTAGTAAAATATTTCAATTTTTTCCTAAAATTAAGAAAATCTCATTAGTGCACAGCATTTCTTCTCCTTGCAAGTTCACGGAATGTGGGCGACTGGATTGAATTATGTCGGGGTCTCATTGCCTTTTCCTTACTAACATTTTAGTTTCATTTATCAATGTTTCTCCTTCTATCCCCCCTCCCATCCCCCCCCCCATACCCCCTTTCCAACCTCTGATGCTGGAACTGCTGCCACTGAGTGGAAAGAGAACTTATAAAATATCTTCATATCTTGAATCTTTCAGGAGAAGAACAAGAACGATTAGAGCCTGATTCTGTTGATATCATTATAGAGGTGAGTTTACTCAGATCAAATCTTCAAACTCATTTCAAATTCCAAAGTTTTGAATGAGAAATGAAAGAGGATAAAAAAGAAGGAAAAAAACTAGTATTATGCAATGGAGATTGATAGAACATAGAAATTGTAAACTCTTTATAACTAAGTAATATAAGGGATGGTATGATGATGGAATTAAAACAAATGTTCAAATTTGTACTCTATATTGATTTATTGATTAACATATTGACACTTGCATATTGGCACTTGCATCATTTAGCCTTGAAAAGGGACTCTAAGCTTGGTATGATCACAGAATTTCTTAAATTTATTCAATCCAAGTTCAATTCAAGTGTCTTTCTGTGCAATGCATTATTGATGCAGTCATCCGTACAACACTTCATTTATATCCTCTCATATCATAGTAGCACCTGAAGGGTTTTGTTGCCATGGAAACTATTTTATACATCACACCTGTTTGACTGGATATACAAGTAATTGCTTTTCTGATCATACAGTCTGTCAGTCACGATTCATTTGAATTTCAAATCCTTCACCCACCAATTGCTTCAATAGTCTCATAGAAATGGTAAAATTTGAATTTTTATGGTTATTTGAACAAGGAAGCAACAATATATACAGTGGTTATATAAATCTCAGCTAGAGAGAGTTATACAATTTTGGCAATGAATTTTGTCTTGCTTGATTGTACGTTGTGGTGAACTGACATTTACACTCTGAAAATTTGCATAATGATGAACACATTAAGTGCACACAGAAGATAAACACAATTTGTTATTCAGATATCAGACCTTGAGAAATCAAAACAGCAGTATGAAATGTTTCCCCCTCAAGTTAATGAGGGCAGCATTGAAGAACTTATTATGCACTACAGACTCTGGATGTTTGACATGATTAATTCACTTTGGCTTCGAATAGGTTTCTGTATGTTTCCGTGTTGATCGAATCAAACCATCATAGTCATTGCCGACTTTGCAATCCGTGTTACCCCCATCAACTTTGCAAGGTGCGAGTGGCTCCTTAGTTTTCCCTTTCGGGAAACCAATAAAGTGAAATTCCAAAGTGAAATGAGTAGAGATTATTATTTAACACTAATAGTAAATAACAAGTCTACTACGTATGTTAATATCACTGTTGTTGTACTTGAAAAGTACTCAGTACTTAAACAATGTTTTGTTTTCGTCAGTATCCCCCCTCCCCCCCTGCCCTGCCACTTACCATCAGTTTATGATGATGTGCCCCTAATGATACAATGACCAGGGTTAAGTAAAGCGCATAGAACTTTAGGATTATGTGCTATATAAATAACGGGGTAATAATAATAATAATAATACCAAGTTCTGCCCACCTAGATATCAATGATTTTAATCTGCCAGTCGCATCTGAATGTATTGCTGAAAGGCAAAGCAAAGGAATTGATTGGATGTAGTGAGGGTGTAATGAGGATATAATGAGGGGAGACGATGCCATGAAGCATGGTTATATCTAGATGTGTTCTGTACAGTGCTGCTTCATATCACATGCAACGTTTCTTAGCAATATTGATAACTAGTGCTACTGTGCTGAATCAGTGGCAGGGATGTGTCGTTTGGTGTTTATATCAATGATGATTTATCATGTATACCTGCTTTGAATTCTGCTTTGAGTTCTCAATTCTATTCTGGCGCTGTCTTAGCTGTTGCCTCTTATGGAAATTTCTCTGCGCCTTGAGCACCCTTCCGGGTGGATATGCACTCGTTATAAATCACCATTCTTATTAATAATTCTAACCAAGAATATTAATTCTTTATATATGAATTCTAAATTCTATCATTGAAATAATCGCAAATTTAGGAAGCTGAGTCCCAAGCAGATTATTGCCTCGCGGTTGACCCTGACAACTTGGTTTTCTTAATTATGATTGTTTCCTCTCCTTTCCAGGCTTGTGGCTGCAAAGATGTTATTGATGTGGGCCTCTCTCTGTTGAGACCTGGTGGTACATATATCTTTGTGGGAATGGTTCACCCCAACTCGAGACTAAATCTTACCGCAGAGAAACTCATCAGGAAATGCTTGACTATAACAGGTGATGAATATACATGATGACATGAATAAACATGAATATACATGATGAATATACATTAGCCCTTCTGGCAAACATCATGTTGAAGAAGATATGACGGCACTCTTAATTAGTCTTAAATGCTTTCTGTCAATTCAAAAGAGTGATGCTGTTCACTTTCTCCGCCCCATTAAAATCAGCCTCACTATGCTGTTGAAGTTTCGTGATGACACCTAATAAAACAAAATCTTCAAATCGCATGAGAAAGTTACAATTCTCTGATGATGGTGTAATTGTGGAGAATTATCATCTATTCTTGAAATTTTTAGGTTGAAGCAACACGTGGAGGTATGTTCTCTAGGCAAGACCATGACAATTCTTTTGCAAAAACATTATTTGTGCCCCCGGGGTAATTTAAGCCTTGGTAAAATGCAATAACGTTTGGTGGGCAAAGTTTAAATCAAAACCAAGGAAAGGAATAGCCCAACCAACCCAGAAAGTTAATCACCATTTTGAGGCCAATTGTAAAATATAGATAAAGGTGCAACACTCCTTTGCTTTTACAGGCGTCCATAACTATGACCCAGGTCACCTTGAAGAAGCAGTAACGTTCATCACCAGGACAGCTAAGAAGTACCCCTGGGGAGACCTGGTGGGACCATCCTACTCCTTGAAAGAGTTTGACCGGGCAGTGGAAGAGGCATTCATGGATCGCTTTCATAGGGTTCTCATACATCCATGACATCATCAGCCAATTTTGAAGGACCATAATTGTAATGCAGATAAAGTTCTAGGCTGTGTATGTATCAATATGTTAAACCATATGCTAGAATATATTACAGAGTCAAATAAGTGTCACTAACGGTCAGACTGTTCACACGTTCCACAGTCAAAGCTATTTTGTCAACAAATTAAGACATTTGCATGGATATTCTGATGATAGATAACATAATACTTATATTGGAAGTGAAAATATTGTACAAATTGTTGGTTGAAAACCTCATCTCAAAATTTGGTTCCTCGTTGTTTGCAATAATAAACTATTTCTACCAAATCATCCCTTTCCTACTCCAGGTGGTCGATCATATTACATTGTCTGTAATGTCATCATTACAGATATGTACATTACAAAGTTGTTGTTCTTTAACCTTGATATGTGATTCGTTTTGGATTGTTTGCTCAGTTGTGAATGTTCTCATCAGGAAGAATTCCAAAAATATGTAACTTCTTTGAGAGAATATTATTTTCTAGGGTGGATGAATGATTGCTACAATTACAAAGATAGACAGAGACAATTTCAGCTAAATTGACTGCTCCCCCCCCCCCTCGACTTATCCATTCGGAAAATGTTCCGCAAAATTTGAAAGTTCTTTCTGCACAATACAAAACACTACAAGGACGTTGTTTGGACTTCAATGTGCCCCGACTTAAATTAAACTGACCACCTTCGGAGTACCACCCCTTTAATTGCCAAATTGCATTTATCAATGTCGAGAGATCAACATTGAAAAGCTGCCTGTAATATTTTTTAAATTCATTACATCAAAGTTTCAGAAAATAAATTTATTATATCAATGAATGTTTAATATGAAGTAATATAGAGTGATAGTGTTGTGTTGGTATTGTAAATAATTTTTATCATGTGCTAGCCATAGTTATGGTCATCAGTATTGTCATAATAGAGTATTGGTCACTTATGTCCACAGTTCAACGAGTGACTTTTAAGGCCTTCGGGTAATTTTCTTCTCTCTTGAGACGATTGTGTTTTAATCCTCCCCAAGCATCTACATTGTCTGGAGGTCGAGAAATGTCAGGAAAGTATTTTGAATAATATTCTCGTAATTATTACTCAATACTTTGTACTGTGTCAGTACTAAAATTATTGTCTATCAGTAAATTATTCTTGTATGTTTTATCATGTGTGAGTTAACAAATCTTTCATTTATATTGTTTACACTATCTTGTATCATTAGCTGTATTTTGAGTAAATTGATATTTATATTAAAGAGAAATAGATGGAATATTGAGAAATTATATGATGTGCCATCTCCGTGTTCTTTCATTGAATCAGGGAAGCTGCAACAGGGATATGAGAAATACTGGATAAATCGCTCCACTTTCTCCTTTCCATAAAAAATAGGGATCCCTGTATGAATATTAAAATTGTCAGGGCATTCTGAAGATTGAGAAAAAAAGGGACTGGCTGGGGGAGGAGCTAGAACATAATAGTCATTGGCGGAGCGTCCATACAGTCAGGGGGGCCGACTCAAATGGACTGCTGGCGCCCTTTTCAGCTTTTTACCACTTTTTACTTATTCGCGATTATTTACTTTTTTATTGCGCTCTCATCTACCTATGACATTTGTCACATTTTTGACACCTATTTATTCTTCGTTTATCTGCAAATTAGCCAGAAAAGGCCAGAAAAGGGTCATTTCCGGCGATCTAGGAAGTATCTTTACTCAAAAAATTTCTGTACGCTCAGCGCCAACCTGTGGTGGCGCTCCGCTTAGATAGTGTCGAAAGCGCCCCTAGAGACCAATCTCGCACCCCTTGACCAATACCCCTAGCTCCGCCACTGATAATAGTATAATAGAATGCACTTATCTGAACAATGATCTCAATGGTGCATACTTCTGAATAATGTAAATAGGCTACCTACATTAGTAGTAAGTACTACATTAAGTAATTCCAATCTGGTGGTCAGCCGGTCCTCTGAACAGGTGCATAAAATCATGTGGAGAATTTACAGCCACCTTATACCATTAATATTAACATATCTGTTAACTACCATTTAATCCTGGCCGATGTGACAGAACATGGCTTATTAAATCAGCTTACTAGAGTTGCGGTTACATTTCAGACACAGACATCTTTGGTCACACAGGTGAACAGACACAACATAGGAAACAACATCAGCAGAGAGTTACTTATTTGCTTATCTATTCTTTTTGACATTTAATGTTTTTCCATATCAATAAAAACGCCATGAAATTGAATCCATGTGCTCATATGTAGGTAAAAATATTTACAAGTAAAATATATTATTTACAATTGAGAAAGTAGAGTACTGTTAAATCGACTAGCCAAATCTGCTTTCACTAGGGTGGGGTGATAAAAGTGCCTCGAGAAGGGGTATTTGAGAAACCTTAGGAGGAAACTACAATTAAAAAAGAAACCACTGACCCATGTGTCCAATTGTACGTATGCAAATTGGTATATGCAAATATTAAATACTGTATCATGTAGGTATAAAATTCCACAGTAAGAAAATGCATTAAACAGTTATGATATTTTTGGTAAGGTTAAGTCCATTGGTCTTATTTCAGAGATTAATTTACATATTCATATATACAATTTTCCACTTTGGTATACCATGATCCACTTTGCTATACCATGACTGCAGCAATAATACGAAGTGTTCTCATAACATTGTTATTGAGTAAAGCTATCCATTCAATCCTGGTCAGATTATTATCATTATTATTGTGCTACTCACTTAAAGTTCATCGAGGTAAAAACTTGTTAGCGGGTCTTGACCTATCATCAGTATTCATTTTCACACACTAGCCACAAGTTCCTAACTTGCTTGTTAAATGCAACAGGAATTCAGCATGATAATTCTCATCAAATCTGATTGCATATAATTGCTCTTTCTGACCACAGATGGCAGTTCCTATAAACCAGTTCCCTTTGCAGCAACTTTGTAAGCAGCAGGGTCTGCTTCAATCTAGAGAAGTTTCCTTCGTCCAAGGTACCTCTTCTTCTTCACCATAGCTCTAACCTGAGAACCATTGTGGTGGTTGTTTACTAAATCTGACTGGGTAGACAGTTATCAAGGACCACCCAGGATTACATTTCATCATTTAAGATGTGCAACTTCCTCCCGTACCGTCCTCCCTCGTGAACACCGCCCTCTTCCCCTTCCAGATCTGATCTGTTGTAGATTGTCTGCATGTCCGTTTCCATGGTGATGACACCTTCGTTGGTCTCTTCCAGGCCTGCATCTTGCTCAGTGTCCTGAGCAACGTAAGAGTATTCAGGACCTATTTCCCCAGCAAAGGAATCTACCATTCTTGCTTTAGGGGGTGTAAATTCCTCCTCAGTTGCCTCTTGGTTCATAACAGTTTCATATCCATACGCTGAATGAACAGTCTTAAGTGTTCTCGACATAACTGTGGAGAAAAGAGAGAGGTTGGTATAAGCACAAACAGCATGAATGTAAACATCTAAGCAGAACACACCAATGGCATGCAGTCCTCAGTTACAGTGACTAGAAGTAAGAGCTTTTGCAGAATATCAGTCCTGCTTCTGATGACAGGCGACATACTTTGAGCTCAATGTTTTTACAAAGGTTGGAGACATACCTCCAACCAGTTCAGGTCAAGCAGATATATTTCAAACATGTACTGAAAGTCTGGTAGGCAAATTTGATCAGTAATTGAATACGAAGATATGATTGTTGGCAAATCAACACTAACCTCCTCCGGGGCGGTATGCTTCCGCTGGCTTCTTACTCTCAAATGGACTCAAACTTGGGGCAATCAGCAGGGTGAACGACAACAATAGAACCTTAAAGAAAAAAGCGATAACAAACATATATTAGTTCTTGTTGAGGTGAACTCAAAACAAGTTACAAAGATACCACTTGGAACTAGAGCATCAACTACTTCAGTTAATTCTAGGATGTGATATGAAATTAATTTTTTTTGCAAGTTGCACAGAAAGACTTCTAGCCAACTTGATCTCTATATCAAGATATTTGTATTTGTAAATATGTAAAATTACTACCAATTTCCCCCTCTCCCCCTCAATTTAAATGAGAAAACACAAAATTCTGTACTGCTCTGGGCCCCCCAATAGATAGTACTCATGACTTGAAGTGTAAATGATAAATGCCTCACCATGACACATGTTCCAGCTTGAGCAGGCTTGTTGCTACCAGTAACCATCACTTGAAGCTTCTTGAGTTGACTCAATAGAGATCTATGGAGAGAAAGGGCAAAACCATTAATGAAAGGTTCAGTCGCTGCATATCTATGGACAAAGTCACATCTGAAGTTATCTCAATAATGAATAAATCTCAATAACTTTAACTGGCTACTGAAAAACAACAACAACATTGGGAAGACAAAAGAGCAAGTTCTTTAATTGACATTTTGGACACTTCACTATCATGCCAGACCATTGAAGATTTACAATTGCAAGTGTTCTCGTTGAAAAAAAAAATTAAAAAATGGTTAAGAAAAATTTCCCTTATTACCAGCATGTCTTTAAAGCACTTCAAATAAATGTGTAAAAGTAAGTTGGCCTGACATTTCGATCATAGCAGGATCTTCTTCAAAGGCTAAATGACAAGTAACAGTAACAGAAGGGACAAAATCACTTCAAATAAAGTACAATCTCCATTAAGTGTTTACAATATGTCACCACTTTTGCTGTTTGCTTTATCTATTTTGCAATTGTGATAAAATAATCACTTAACAATGAACTGTTGAAAGCTTTTATCAAATTATGTACACAAAAATTTCACCATCAAACTGTGAACAGATACAACCATTTTCCAACTTTACTGCCCATAAGGCCTTTCATCACACTTTACTGCAAGCACATCGAGAGCCATTTTGTCTTTCTTGACCAAACATTACTTACTGGTTTTCCTTTTCCAGTTTTTGCATTTTCTTCTGCAGAGCCATGTTTTGTTTCGTACAGATCTGAACTCTCTCCTCCAGACCGTCGATGTAGATCTTCTTCTTTTTGCGACTCTCTTGGGCTGATGCCTGTTAGACAGGAAAAACAAACAAGTTGGTTTCTCATATCTTTGGTTTCATAAAGCGATTAAACATGACAAGTAGCTGCAGTGCACAGAGTATTGTGCATTTATCTAGTTGGACTACCAATGGTCAATGAAGGGAGGAGAATTTTGCGACTCTCTTGGGCTGATGCCTGTCAGACAAGAAATTCAACAAGTTGGATTTGATAAAGAGATTAAACAGGACAAATATCTGCGGTGCACAGAGTCTTGTGCATTAATCTAGTTGGACTACCAATGGTCGATGACGGGAGGAGACATATCCTTTGTTGGTAGTTTTAGCTGTCAATGACTCTTCTCCACTTATTTGCGCATAGACATACAAACGATGGTAAAGACACTTTTATTAGCTCCACAAGATATTGTTGGTTATCAAATATAGAGGAAGAAGGCAAAATGCAGTCTCGTTGCATAGTTTAATCAAATTGTCTTACCTTGTTTCTTATCTTTCTACGCACAGTCTTCAGTGACCTTTCCTCTGCCTGCAAGATAAAGGAGTAAGAGGCTTAGTTGGGTATCTTAATTCCCATTATCCCTGTTGGGAACAGTGCTCACAATGCTGATTCTATTTATTATAGTACTGTTGATGTCATCTTAAAGAATATCCTGTAGGTAACTTTATCAACATCATTTCTGTTCAGACTAAATCAGTATGACTGACTAACGATATATCTTCTGCTCCTTTAAACACTTTTGGATCTTTTGTGTGGTCGGATTTCTTTGAATTATTCTGCAATCAGGAACCATCGATTGGGACGAAAGCTAAGAGACTAAGGTCAATCAACAGCAGAGCAGAATATCCATCTAACTAACTGTTGACCTTATTTCTTTTTACATTCAACCCCCCCTCTCCCCACCCTCCTGCAAACACCTGTTGGGTTGAAATTTCTTTTAGAGAATCAATGCTTCATTGTCTTACCTTAGTTAACGGAAGGTGAGATGGAAGGGTGACACTCATATCCTTGAGAAGTTTCAACTCTTCCTCTGACAGTACCAACTGAGGATATTTCTGATAAAATCAAAAGAAAACTTGCTTCAGGCGATACATCATGGCAGTCAGAAAAATCACACAGGAGTCATCTTCCGAAACTAAAAGCTTGATCAAACTGTCAAACCTTGCCTAAGGTACTCATAGGTCATGTCAACGAGACTTCCTACAAGACGGACATCAATGGGTCCACGTGTGACTAACAAAATAACCTCCATACTGGCAGTCATAGACACACAGATCTGGTTACACATTACGAAAACCCATAGCAGAAGAGAAACAATAAAGATGTACTCCAACGTTTGTAGTTTTCAGGCTGAAATCCGGTGCAAAATTGGTTTTCTTTAAGCAGACTCATCGTCAAATGCATATTATGTAATGTTAATGTGACAGGCGTGACTCCCATTACTGATTAATACTAACAGTTACCTTTAAGATAGTGAGTGCACTTACCTCACAGGTTGCAGAGGTCAATTTGGTTTCGTCATAGGTAGCATCTTTCTTGGTCAATGGTAGCAATTCCTTAAGTTTGGCTGAAGCACAGTAGTTGTGTGTGGCAATCACTATATCTAAAGATCATACAGAGATGTGATAGGTTAATATACATAGTCCTGCTATCTACAACATCAACTTCTCTAAGAAGCAGAACTATATCATCATTTCTTATCGGATAACTCCCAAAAGAAGTAAGCAAGGCACAAGCTGAAAATTGTCTTGTGTTTGGCAAATGTTGGATAACACACTTCATCACCACAAAATGTTACTGGTAACCACAAATATTTTCAGAAACATGGTGTTTCTTTCTAATTGAGAAGACTTATATGAGATTAAATGCAGCTGTTCAATAATACTCGTTGTAAGATCCCACACTTTTTTCTTCATAAGCACAGATCTTGTGGGCACTATTAACTCAGACATTTTCGTGAGATAGCATGCCCTAACTATGTAGCTTTGGCTTCTGTAACTTTACAACAGGAACTACCTTGGTCAGTGCTCAGTGGTTTCAAGTCCTGAGCCTTTCTGGGCACTTTTAGAGGTACAATAAGAAGGATGACAGAAGACTGCAACTGATCAGACACTTAATGAAGATATGTCCTAAAATTTACAAAAAGATCCCTAGACCCTATCACTGGGCAGCAGTTAACTTGTAGCCCTATTTTGTTGTTTAATATTGTAAGTAGGATTCTCAAGGGTAGTCTACACAACAGTGCAGTCTTTACCATTCTAAAAACTACAACAACAGTAAACCTCTCTTTTAGAATAAGTGATGTCTGATGCGACAACTGTCGGTGTTAATAGGTAAACGACAGCTTTGACTCACCAGCAGCAGAAGGTTCTGAGGCAGAATCGTCAGAAGCTGGTGAAGTTGCAAGCAGTTCCTCTGAGAACATTGGATCGTCTTGTGACAACATTTCGAAATCATTGGTGTCGATTGTAATAACTTGATCCGGGGAGGAGCCTGGAATAAACTGTGGAGGACTAGGGAGAGACTGACTATCCTGGCTGTACGGGGAGCCATGTTCATCAGAAATGCCACTATCACTGTACAGTGGAGACCTGGCATTGCCAATAGGTGACAGACTGCCCTCGGCAAACTGGAGCAGCTCAGTGTCCTCCATGTTAAACATGTCTGTGAATAAATCATCTGGCAACAGATCTGCTGTGTTCTGTTGAAAAAAAAACAGCGATTAAAAGGTGCAAAAGGTACATTTATTTATTACCAAATGTATATAAAATGCATGTCAGAGGTCTTTAATAATATTTTCTGACACATTTTTAATACTGAAATGCAAATAAAAACTGTTAACAAACTGCATCTACTGCAAAAAGCCTTTTTATAGGAAAATGTACATGTTTTTAATTTTCATGTGTGTGCATGTCAGATTTGTTGTTGTTGGAGAAATGAAAGTTGTGTCTGATTTGAAGGCCTTGTTTCCTGCTAAAATCGTGCATCAAGGATACAGGATCCTCTGTAAAAGGCTGGATCAGGAATGATACGTCGCTCTCAGATAAATGCTAGTAATTATACGCTCTCTCCAAATATTGGTCTAGTCGATAACTCAAAATTAAAAATAAACAACATATCCATATATTTTGCTTACCTTGCATTTTGAACAGTTGAAATGTAATTTGGCAAAGTACCCCAACAATAACGATTCTCTCGCCACCATAGGTTCCTGCATTAAATATATATATACAACTTACCTCAATCTTGACATCTTTGAAGCTATCTTCATAGAATCCTTCAGGGGCTAAGATACCTTCATTTTGATTGAACAGAAGGTCAAGGTATTCTGCGGGGCACGATTCTTCATTGGCCATAATGACAGAGGTTGATCAACTTGTTCACTTACTGAAAATATGGATAAGAAAGAAATTGAAAAGGTTTTTTAAAGTCGCTACATGAAAGACAATAAAATACATCTGTCAAGAAACCAGAAAGAAACGAAATAGCAGCAACATTGGAAATGTGACCAGATACTTTCTTAAAATGTTTTTACAGAAGCAAGGTATAGTAATTCCAACTTGAAATAAACTGAAAAGTCTCTCAATGTGATGTCAATACATCATGTAAATTTCAAAGGTAGGTGCAACTTGTTACCATCCAGTACCTTTTTCACACTTTGCGTAGGATTCGGGTAGTAAATTAGGAACCGGGTAGTATCGCGTCGGGCGGGTACCCAGATAACCCGTGCAAACACTAATAACTATGGTCAACAAATCATGAGGAAAGTTTGCTGACACTTCTTGTACAATTTGGCTACAAAATATAGGAAAAAGGGCTAGACCTACACCATGGTACTGGTAGCTGAAATTGTTTGAACACTTTGTATGATACAGCATGTTGACAGACCTAGGCTAGGCAATGCTTCACAGTGCTACACTTAGGGTGCCCTGCTCTCACCGGACACACGTCCGGCATTTCTACTAAAAGGATTTGAAGCTACACAATGGATCTTCAGTATTTACGGAAACCTACAACTACACATATGTACTGTGTTGGCTTCCGTATGTGAAAGTACAGATAGGAAGTATGCATTTACTACTGTGCAAACAAGTATCATTTTATAAGTTAATATCTATGCCAGCTTCGTGTTTACCTGTAATGAAATTAATTGTCTCTACATTTGTAGCCCAAGCATGAACAATGAAACATATGTAACCTACTGGGGTTTCCCACAAGCTAGCAGCCAATTTCATCACATTGTTGATGTGCCTAGGCCTCACAAGGGGGTGGGGAAGGAGCAGACAGAGGTAGCCTAGTCCTGGGTCAATATTGGGGCAAAGGAAAATATGTTGGCGATAAAGAATGTGTATAGTACTTATGGAAAAATAAACAGAATAGGAGCAGTAGCTTAGCGGTCCCTGGGGTTAGACCTTTCTCTTCTTGCCTTTGGATATATGCTCCATTTTGGTTGTCATGTCAGTGGCCACCCTATGCCTAGCTAGACCTGGGCTAATATTACATTTAATTATAGCATAGGCTATGTCAAAGGACACTAGCTAAGACTGGATGTATGCTCCATTGGTTGTCATGTCAGTGGCCACCCTAACACTACAGTTAGTAAAGGCTAAATATAACATTTAATCCTTGCATAGGCTATGCCTAAGGACACTAGCTTAGAGTTAGTGTTGGTCATCTTAGAATGAATTTCAGGTAATAAAAACTTTTTGCCTTACGATATTCGTGGCTGAGCGGCCTTTGAATAAATCAAACATAACTTAGTCATACGGATAACTCCAGTTATGTATGAAAACTAGACTAACGAGCCTAACCAGTTTGACACGTCATTAAGAAAGAATTTTGCGTTGAGAATTCTACACAATAAATCTTACCAAAGAATGAGATATGATGCTTTGGTATCTATAGTAGAGAAGATCAAACAGTTAAGATGTTGAAAATATTCCGTATTTCCGCTTGTAAGTTGTAGCGTATCAGTTTACGTTTTGAATACGATTTGCGATTTGTCTACTTCCTTGCGACTGTTCAGTGCTAGGTGTATCATAAAGAATGATTGTAATAATAGCTTCCAACGTGGAACTAGACGGAGACCTGTTTACAAGTTGATGACGTTAGATTATTTTTAGCCTGACAATGGACTAGTCAAGATTCTAAACTTGAGCATCCTCTTCAAATAAATTTAAATTTAGTTGCGTTACTTTACGTTTTAAATAGCAGTTCCTGGGATTAAATTATTTCTCCCATTTCTGCTTAGCACGATTAATTATTTTACATATAAATTGCTCAGTTTATTTTGGAAGTAACGTTTACTCTTAACCCTCCACATAATGCAACGGCCATTGAATTCCGTTTCCGGGGCGGGGCAATTTAATCTAGGGCATTTGGATGACGAAATCTGGATGTGTAGTTACTGTTACTATGTTTCACTTATTGTCAGATAAACATACGGAAGCCTTCATATATCTTTTAGACATTTTCCGTCGCTATCTTTAGAGAGCGAAAATAAAGCTGCAATTGGCGGGGGAATATCAGTACTAAGAGTATCTTTCTGAAAAGATGGTACTTTTCTATTAAAACGCTTATCTTTCTTCTTAAGCCTTTTTAAAAATATCGAAAGCTGTCGGTCACGGTTTAACGATAAAGAGTATGTTGTAACTTTCGTATGCCCTATTGGCGTTCACTTTATGGCTTCTCGGCCTAGATCATGTAAGTGTAGTATTATGTTTCCTTCAGTGGCGTAGAGGTACTTTTGAGTGGGGGGCTGAAGACTGATGTCCGGCCTGGGGGAGGGGTCTAAGGGGAAGGATTTTTTTGCATTTCCAGGTGGCCTCAGATGCATTTTGGTGCAATATAAATAATTTTGCATTTTCACCTGGCCTTAGATGCAATGCCCCCCCCCCCAGCACCCCCGGTTCCTACGCCCTTGGTTTCCTTGATGTACACAGTACATAGCAGATCACTCAGCGAAATTTAACCAAGATTATGTGTATGATCTGTATCGTCATCAACATACGTCTGCCTAGGTTGGTCTCACAGCATAACACAGGCGTAAACTGGTCAAGAATGGCTGCTAGTGTGAATGCGTTATTTAAGAAAATACTTTAAATTTCTCGATATATTTTCCATTTTCATATAGTTGTGTTTTCCAAAACCCGTTTCGACTCCGTTGGTTAAATTCATGCTTCTTTAATTATCTCTTAAAGTCTTGTTCGTCGCGATATCACCGGAAAGTCTATGTGTGTTACAGACATCCGTACATTGTCACATCGTGATGAGTAATCAACCATTTAGCAGGCTGAATTCAATTTTGGGGGTATCCCCGTGGAAAAGACGCTATCCCCATACAATTGTGTAATTAACTATCGATCGTATTTTCAGTTTTTGGCGCAAGCGTTTCGTAAGCTAACTGACTCATTCCGAGGTGGTGTTAATTAGCGCTACTTGGCTTTCTACATTGACCTTAGTGAGTGCTAGAGAGGTCATTACTTTCTAGACGCATTCAAAGAGGCGATGATCACACAGTCACAGTCCCGATGCAAGGGTACCGGGGTTAGAAGCTGATCAGTCGTTCAGTAGTTTGGTTTTCGTGCCCAGGATCTTTCCTGGGCGACTTTTTCTTAAAAAAGTATTCAAAGAGGCGATGGGAATTGCTTAATTTGTAACCATTTGAGAAATAGCTTTTCGTATAAGCATAATACGCAACTAAAGTGGACTGAAAAATTAGTTGCATAGTTTTCTCGTCCGAGGGACAGTGAGCTCAGTTCTATTGCCATTGATTCACCTGTAGCTGTCCGAACCTTTTCAGAGAGAGCCAAAGAGAATGCCAAAGGCAGTCATACATGGGAATGCCCACACAAGTTTCTTTTTAGAGGGAGGTGGTTCGATTTATTAAAGTTATGGTACGTGTATGGTTATTTTCAAGAAATTTGAGTACACCAACACAGGCCCTCGTTTTGTTGAAAGTAATCAAATGTTACTCATCTCACTATTTACACAACAAACATATTGTAGGCCTAATCTACATCATGCTGGGGGACTAAGTTTTTCATATTTTTTAAAACAATTTAATGATCTAATCGTATATTTCAGAGTCACTTTAAAAGTTGAACAATTTGAACTTACTCCCTGGCAAAGTAATTACATTACTATAGCAAAAGCTTCAATGTAAACAAATTTCGGTGCAATCGACAAAATATGCAGTGAGACTTCAACCTGACAGAAGAATTCAGCTGGGAAGCACTACAGGTTGATATACAAAAAAGGTTACTAATAATGCTCCCCTCTCCCACCCCTTTGTATGGGCATGCATAGGTAACTGTGTACACTGTATTGATTGAGCACTGAAGAATACTACGGACTACCCCTCAAACCATCTGATCATCCCCAGCATTCTCCAATGTCCCAACCAGATGGGTGCAACAGCATGAATTTAAGTACAAGTTGCATTGCCCTTGGTTTATTTACAATGCTCTTAGAACAACAAGTACAAAATTTGCCCCCCCCCCCCGAGTACCAGTACAAATCCACAAGTCCAAGTACAGGAGTACCCAACTATGCTAGAACACACATAAATACTCCACAACCTTCAGCACTCTTTCAACCTCCAGCACTCCACAACCTTGTTTAAATGAAGTTCTATCATTTGACTATTCAAATCAGTGCTCACTTGCAATGGTGCATTTCATGAAATTTTGAAGGGTAAATACTGCATTCTCTTAGTATTTGACAAGGGGGAAGAAATTAATTTTTCAAATTTGCTGGTATTTGGTTAATTATGCATCTGGCAACAGCAGAGTGAAAGATGTCATCACAGCAATTTGATCTCAAAGAATTTTGTTTTTCTTTATAATTTTTAGTACACTTTTGGACAGAAGAGACTGAATTCCTCCCAAAAGGTGCATTTCAGTGAAACTTGAATCAAGGGATATGCAAAGTTTGATGTTAGGGTAACTTCATTCTTAGCAAGGGTATAGAGATATGGGGCAAGGGGTGATGTAATGTAGAGATATGGGGCAAGGGGTGTTGTAATCTAGAGATATGGGGCAAGGGATGCTGTAATCTAGAGATATGGGTCAAGGGATACTGTAATCAGGTCCAAGGGTTTAGTTCATGGTATTCTGTGATCATCAAGTTCCAAATTGAAATTTTCCTGATCAATAGTGTACAAAAAGTTTCTGTAAACCAAGACTTTGGACATTCATGACTCAACGAAATGGAAGTATAACATCAATATAGTACAATAAAGCAATGCTATAATACTCTGCATTATTTACTTCTTGCATCACAAAGTATGTTATAGTAACACATGCTATTATATACAGTGGACAAAGTATGTTATGGTTGTTATGTCTGTAATAATTTATATATTTCCCTTTGCCATGTTAATTGGCTAGTATTATTACAGACATAACAATGGTAACACATGGCAAAAAGTATGTTATGGTAACACATGTTATTTTATACAGTGGACAAAGTATGTTATGCTTACACATGGAAAAAAGTTTGTTATGGTAACATATGTTATTATATACAGTCGACAGAGTATGTTAGGGCATACACATGGAAAAAAGTTTGTTATGGTAAACACATGTTATTATATACACAGGGAACAGAGTATGTTATATTAACACTTGTTATATTGCATGAGTTATGTACCTAACCTAAGCCCCTTGATACAGCTTATTATAGATCTGCAAATGTTATTGAGCTGCTCCTATAAGCCTGTACAGTAAATGGTGTGTGCTGTAGTTAAGGGAAAGGCAAGTAGGAACTAGATTTTATAAGCACTTGTATTGTTTTCTACTTTGATTGTTGTGAAATGTTTGTTGGTATGTTTGTACAATAGATCCTTTCAATTGTTATTCCTTTCCTGTTGCACGCTAAAGCCCAAAAAGTGTCGATATGTTTCTGATAGTTACTTAACGGTAAAAGGGGCACACAGTGTGAACCTTACCAAAGACTTATTCTCCAGTGCATAATTTGTCCGGAAAAACATCCCAGAATGCTATACAAAATGGTCAGTTGCTATACAAGTGTTTTGATGTATAGTAGATTTCTACACAGAAACTATAGTATTCAATAAGAGCATATTCCGAGCTTTCCAAAATGTTACACACAATTTGAAATTATTCCCAGTTTGAAAACCAATATCATATCTTTTCCTTTCTAGTTCTTCACTTAGTTCTTCATTAAAATCCTTTTAATTATGAAGGATCAAAAGATGGTCTGTGATGCTATTTCTGTTTCTATTAAACCTTGTTATAAACATTTTCTCCATCATAAAAAAAGGGGGGGGGGGAAATGAATTTTGAGTTCATTTACCTGAAGAAATTATTTTTTACGTTGCTGCCAGGCATATTTATAAATTGCCCCTGGAATAGCCCTTTAACATGACACTCAAAAAAAATATTCAAGGTCAACACAAGCAGTTTACAATAAGCCAAAACCCAATCAAAACAAATGAAGAATTGAGTATGGCCCCTTAGCATTTTGTTAGCTATAGAAATAACATGGCTGTCAAACAATGGCAGGAGAGTAAAAAAACACACAAAACTAAATGCTGAGTCGACAATTCTAGTTAGCATCTGTAAACTATTGAACAATCCATTTTGAATTTTTGAAGGCTGTAGTGATAATAAGGGACATTCTGGTACTAATAGACTGTGGTCCTTCCATATGGAAGACTACAATATTACAGAGTGCTTTATTCAGGAAGAAACATGCGAGGGGTTATTTTCATCGAGTGGTGTAGAAAACTTCAAAAAAGCGTCTTATTTCTATCACTTTCTCTTCTTCTCGAGTTTTTGCCATAATACTGACAATAGAGCAAATAAATTCCTACCACTTGCAAAAAAAGCCTAAAATAAATCAAAAAATGACATTTGATGGATTTGTAAGAAACTGATATGGACAATGTCAAATCCAGTATATATTTACTTGCTGAATATTAATGAGCAAATATACAACTGAAGATGAAGACATCATCTCAAAGCACCATTTCCATCTCAAAAATTTCACATTTAGAATTCTTTGATTTAAGATATTAATTTAAAAAAAAAAAAAAGGCAAAAGTCCATCCTAGAACCGGCCAACTCATCCTAGAACATGCCGGTCCATACAAGAGCTGGCCAGTCCCTCCAAGAGTATGAAAGTCCATCCTCAAATATGTGGGTCCATCCTACAGCAGGCTGGTGCATACTAGAGCATGCTGGTCCACCACCCTGGCACTAGCTGGTCCATCCTACAGAATTTTGGTCCATCCTCAAGTACTCTGGTTTAATCCATAGCATGATGGTCCAGCCTCAAGTATGCTGGCCAACAATGTGTGCGGACACTGAATTAAGATAAAAACACAAAAACAGTTGTATCGCCTATCAATCATGAATTATTTGTAAAAATTGTAGACTCCAGTTTCTAAAAGTCTTCAGTCCAGTGTGGATAAGCTACATACGTACTCCCACAACAGCGATCTAAACTATTCTCTCCACATATCATGGGAAAACCTTTTTGTCAAATATCACCATGATCAAAGTAATTAATCTGTAATCAACACACACTGACACACACGCTGTGTTACTTTACTTTATCACCTTATACTGTTTCGACCTTGGACTGGGTTGGGTTCCAACTTCCACTACAGAGGTTGTGGTACCTATGCAGGGTTCCATTTTAAGAAAATTTTAGGGTTGTCCTTCATACAACCTTGCCTTCAAATTTGATTGTCTGAAGGAATTTTTGGTTGTCCAAACGAGAGCACTTGGAGTTTCAAAATGGCGCGCCTTGCACAAGAGCCAAAATTAATACTAAAAAGTATGGATTCAGGGCGGAATTTTTATTTTTAAGAAAAGGGATTTTCCAAGTTTTGTTCGAAGTGTTGAAAATAAGCTAGTCATCCATCGGACAACCTAAGCAGGGGTTTAGGTTGCCCGACGTGATTTTTGGTCATCTCATTAAGTATGAGCCCTGCCTATGGAATACCAACGAACACAAGCATCGTTATATTCTGATGAAACCACTTTCAAAGAAAAACTTTTTCTTTCAGCTTTTAGAGAAACATTTATTTTTAGTTGTTTCATCTAGGACATCATACTTGTTTGCTTAAAGTTCACTTTTCTTACAAAATATAACATATAAACTTATAAACATATAAATATATAAACCAAATGCGCACGTTATGACCAGACTATGTCGGAACCGAATGGGAATTTCAAGTTACAAGTAGATGACGTAACTCTTTTACATGTCCGCACTAAACTTCACCTCTGAACTATCCTCTTAAGTAGTACTCACCATCTTAATGGTTTGGAAAAAAATATGACAACGGTTTCTGTTCTCTCTGTGTTTGGCTGATGGAGTTCACATCCTGCAGAGGTTGGCGAATTTCTTTGCCTTGTTTTGGATCGCAATGTGATCCAAGGTATTTCTAAAAGGGAGAGAAGGAAGAAAGAAAACAATGGCTGCATTATAGTTTTTATGTTGTAACATAGTAACAAAAAGTCTTAAGTGTCGTTCTAGCTCCCTGTGGAACCAGCTACCTAATACTCTCATACCTTCTTATACCTTTATTCAGGAGGCATCTGAAAAAAGTCCATTACGCTATATTAATTCATTAATTGTACCTGGTAAGGGGGGGGGGTGGCTGGTGGTCGGGAGGCTGTTTATGTGTTCATAGCTTGTGTATAATTTCTTTTACTATTCATTCTGATGAGTTTATCATTCAGGGAGTTTTCTACTTCTAAAGTTCTCAAAGGTTTTTAGTTTGCATTCTTTCACTTTTGCCTATAATTTGTACTTTTCATACTGACATTTGTTACTCTAAAATTGATAGAACAAAGAAATGAATGAATGAATGAATGGTCTCTGAGTAGGATCTGGTGGACGTTGAATCCATAACGTAATCCAGTATTACCCTAGAATGATATTTAATGATTTAACATTTAACTTGTGTGGGAGAGGAAAGGGGAGTTGTGAAACCAGAGAGCCAACAGGCCTAGTGATTCTTTGCCACATTTGATGTGAACACATATAATAAAATACAACACACAAGATTCTCAAATTTTGACCATTGCTGACATTATGAGTTCTTGTAGCACTGTGGTCCAATATTTCAATTTGTCAGTTATTAGGTTCATTTAAGGTTTACTTTTGGAGTTATCATGTTTATATGGTCTCCAGAAATTGACCTCTATTGGTCTAAAATGACCTCTGACCTTTTAACATTTGTCCAAATTACATATCTGTATGATCTTGCATGGTTTTTACAAACCTTACAAACCTTTTGCGATTCAGAAACAAAACTGACAAATTAGCCTAACCAGACACTTACGTGTGATGCCTTTATGTGATTATGAAAAATTGTATGATAGGATATCATGCGCACAATCCCCTCAAGGGTGTTTTTTGTAGAAACTGCTTCTATGACAAAGGGTGGTTTCACTAATGATGTCATCAACTTACAATCACAATGCTCACTGTACTCAAAGTCTGCATGTGGTACAAGCTTGAGCAGCTTAATATAAATGAAAGTGTATTTAAAATTGTTTTAAGCCGTAACAACAGATGAACAAAGTTTCCTGAAAAGATGTTTGAAGATGTTGACAGATGTATGTTGCACGAGAGAAAGATGAACAGACATTACCTGGAGAGCCATGGCTAGCTCTACACTCCGAGGAGAGGTACAGTTTGTTGTGTTTAGCTTAGACATTAGGTTTTCAACCACTCCCTTAGTCATCCCCAAGGCTGGAGTGGGTGAATCTGAAACCAAAGATGGAATAATAATGATGTGATATGAGCAATGTAGGTGTTTATCGCAACTAAATTAACATAACACACAAACAACAACACAGGTCAGGAGAGACCTTACCTCCCCATCAACACAGCTTACAGAACTTGTGCTCACATTTACACAGCTCAGGACAGAACGTGTGTTCACATCTCCACAGCTTAGGATGGAACTTTTCCACACATCAACACATCTTAGGATGGAACTTTCCCACACATCAACACAGCTTAGGATGGAACTTTCCCACACATCTACACAGCTTAGGATGGAACTTTTCCACACAACTACACAGCACAAGGCAGGGAAACATTTTTGCATAGCAGTTTTGAAGGCTATAAACTTTGTCTCTTATAAAATACTATGGGTCCTGTGTACAAAAAGTGCTGTGCATCTTTGCACTTGTATAACAGTATGCCTATTTTGCGATGCAATACCGGATAAAATTATTCGCTGCATGGTGAAGTTTGCAAACTAAATACCAGACACACATTAAACATTATAAGCCATTTTACTAGTGATGGGAATGTGAGCAAGAGAATGGATTTTATGTTGATGGAACAAACCTTTGAAAGATGTTTTTGATGACACATACGGATGATCTAACAATTCTTTAATGGAAGGCCTCTCTTTAACATCACGGACCAAACACCTCTGTCACATGGAAAGAAAATACAAATACAGTTAAAATAGAAAGTCACAAAAAGGAAATAAACGATTGAAAATTGACGGGAAAACTGTAAAAGAGCAAAGTCCTTCTTGGCTAGAATGGGATTATATGTTTTTGCATCATGGTTATAATAATCACAATATTTTAATGACTTTCAGCTCAGTTGCCTAAGAATGAATAATGAACGACTTTCAGTATGTCACACCTCAGGACCGGACAAAAAAAAAAAACTCTGAAATTTAACGCCTCTTCTTCTTCTCTATGTGTGCAAATTTGCTTCAGTATGTCTGCAAGTACTTTCTGCAGAATCTGCCAGTCAGCCATGATGACTAGAATAGATGAAATCTTGAACAATTCTATCTATGTAAGAACTACTTGAAGACAAATCCAAAACAGCTTCAAGATAAGTTGAGGTACAAGCCCAGAGAAAATTTTTAGTGTTCAACATTTTAGTGTACCACTTCTGAATTTTAAAACATTCTAGTTCCTCTGTACAAAAAACTGCTCCATACATCTTTAACAAATTGTAACACAACTTGACTATTTTGCAAAGCGATATCCAGAGAAATTATGCCCTGCAAGTACTGAGAAGTAGTCTGCATATTATATGCAAATATACTATGCAACTAAAACATGATGCCCTGCAGAAGGCAATATGACAATGGTACTCACCTTCAATACATCAACAAGATTGCTGTCATGAACGTCAGAAAACTGAATCTTGTAATCGGGATTACAGATCGCCTGGAGCTTCATCATGGTGTTTGTGATGGACTGAAATGGTGTCTTACCGTAGGTAATATAATAGAGAATACAGCCCAGTGACCATACGTCACTCTTACAGTTTATCTACAGAATAAGAGAGAACCATATATATATATATTCTAGTTTGTGCTGGACTAAAATAACAAAGAAAGAACAAATTATGTTATACAGTAGAGAATACAGCCCAGTGACCACACATCACTTCTACAGAGTTAATCTTCAGAATATTAGAGAGAATCATATAGAAAAACATATGCTAGTTTGTGATGGACTGAAGCTAATATAAGAAAGAACTATATAGGTAATATAGTAACCATATATGTACTACAGCCCAGCGACAACACATCACTCTTACAGTTTATCTACAGAAGGATTTGGAAGGAATGAGAATGAAACAGGGTGACTGTTGATATTACTCTCAACTCATCTAAGAGAGGTACAATAAAAGCTTGACAATCCATCCTAACGAGGTGGCAAAGTCAATGCCATCGCAGACGGACTTTTGCTAACATTTCCTTTACAGAACTCTTTTCACAGCTTGCAAGGAGTATCAGGCAATGAAAAGACCAGCCAATCACACAACATATCCATGAGATGCGTTAACTAACTCTCCATAAAACCTCTTGTTTTCTTCATGTATGGATACTATTTTTTTTTTTTTGCTTTCTTTCATATAGTGCTTTATACCATGGTAAGTCTCAAAGCGCTTTACAGACGTTATATTACCCCTGGTCAATGATAACCTGTCCCAGAGACAATCCCTCCAGTCGGCAGCAGTTATATACTGCGCCCGATGACAAGTTACCTCACAGGTACCCATCTAACCCCTGGGTGGAGAGAGGCAATTGAGATAAAGCATCTTGCCCCAGGACACAACGTAATGAACTAGGCAGGAATCGAACCAGCAATCCTTGGATCATTTGTCGATGACTTAGCCAATTGGCCACCACGCTCTCACGATACTAATCGTCTCCATAATGATAAGCACTGGCATGACAGATCACTATATTTAACACCAAGAGACGTACCTTCATGCTCGTATGGTCCCCTCCATGGCTATCTCCTGAGCTTTGAATAGTCTCCGGTGACATGTAGTTTAAGGTTCCTACTTGCGATTCTCTCGTTACACTCGTTCTGTCGCTCTGTATAGAGTTGGCTATTCCAAAGTCGATTAGTTTAAGGCTACCCTCCACAAATAAAAAGTTGGCAGGTTTCAGGTCCCTGTGAATTATTCCTGGAACAAGAGAGCAAAATGAGGGGAAAATGTTGAACAAAGTCACGAGTCATGTTTCAAATGTTATATCCGAGCCATGTGCATAATGCTTTTATTACATAATATGTAATAAGTGTATCGCCTTTGTGTAACAAAAGAGAAAACTTGTCCCTTTTCACACTCTAAGCTTAGACAATGCTTCCATAACAGATTCATGAGAATCTGAGTCAAGTCTTGGCCTTGCGATCTTCCTGCTCAATGTCATCAATCAGCTACATACACAGAATATATACTGTATTAAATAGTTAGAATGGTACATAGCACTAGTTTCTTGGGTGTATCTGGTGTCCTAGACTAGAGGAGGGCTGATTAATGACTGGCAACTTTAACAAACTTTTACTTTGGTCTGTTAGAGAACATATTTTGTCCTAGCATGTGGGTAAGAAGTGGGTGAAACTAGGTCAATTTCCACATGCAGATTGTCACTGACCTAAATTTTGCAAATTTTGTAAATTGTAAACTTATCCTACCGGTCATTGTGTATACAGTAAAAATGGCAACTAAAGGGTGAATCAATTGATCCACAGAATCAGTCTGAAATGACACTTGGTATGTCATGGTCAGTCCAAGCTGCACCACAACCAGATATCTCAGGCATATTTGTGTGTGTGTGTGACAGCCCAGTACAATAAATGGAAGGCTTATTGTAATATAACAATAGCAAGAGAAAGTCAAACTGTGGCAAGATATGGCAGTTAGCTTGTGAGGAATGCGACATACAAAGGTATGAAATAATGTTTCATTTATCATGTAAAGGGGGTGTGATAGCCCCTAATACAATCGACAGGTGCATAGGAAAGGTATTACTTAAAGAAAACAGTGCCCTCTTTAAAGAGCATCTCAAGTATGCTATTGGAATCGATATTAGTTCTTTCCATTGTCACCTGCTGGTCCAAGAGTGATCCAATGAAAACAACAATCTTGCCATATACCCCTCACTCCCTCCCCCACCCCCATTTTCATAACTCCCCCCACCACCCACCAGTTATAGTCCTGGCTGAGTATCTACTGCTATCTTGAATACTCTCATTAATTATCTCTATTAAATATACAACACTTTTCCCAAAGAGAGTAGGTTACATGATGATGATATACAAAATATTTCCAAAAACGATGCATTACTACTTTGATTTATTTAGACTACTAAGATACCTTCGTCGTGTATACACTGCACGGCCGTCAACATCTGCCTCCAGTAAAATAAGATGTCCTCTTTCTGTACTCGCTTACGCCTCAGGAAAGATGCAAGGTCAATGGACCCACACTCCATCACCAGGTAGATATGAGACTGGCTTATTTCACTGAAAGTAAGAGAAAAGGGGAGGCACTTCAGCATTCAATGCACAGCATTCAATGCACAGCATTCAAAGCACAGCATTCAAAGTACAGCATTCAATGCACCTCACTCAGAGGGATGGGAGCAGGAGGTTGGCTGACCACAACCATACTCTGCTTACGACTATGGCTGAGCAAGACTTTGCCAGCTTAAGATCACGTTGGCTTCAGTTGGGAATACTGAACATGTAGCTGTTTCCAGACTGGCGGTGTTGGAAGTGATTCACGACTGAAAATGTAGTTTTATCAAATAGAACCAATCACAGGTTAATATCTTTGCATGTGACCTAAACGAGCTTGCGCATTTAACAGCTAACAGTCATTGTGTGCGTTGATCAGTGTGTGGAGGTCAGTTGTTAGACCTTGGGTCTTCCTGACGATCGGAAACTAGATCACCACGGTCGCGAAGAGTCGCAGCGCGGCCAGGCTTCGACAGCTCCCTTGAAAACTATACTGAGATGAAATACAACTGAGAGTAACTTACTAGTCATAGAGCTTAATGATTGGATCCTTGTTCTGTAATCTTTGTAACACGGTTATCTCATTCTTATAGCTCTGTATGATGACATCATCCGCACATTCCAAGTCGACATATTTCACAGCAAAGATCTTCTTTGAGCTTTCGTGTAGTACTTGATACACCTAAAAAACAACAGAGTCAAATCAACGAAGAATGAATATTATATAATTTATTTATGTCAAGGGAGCACCAGACAATATTGACAAAGTTTATCTCCCAAGGCTTGTTTTCTTTTCTATAATCAGGAGTGAAATCTTTTGTTCTGTTGCCGCTGCAAAAAAACAATAATATTAATATCACCCTAGATTAGAAAAGTATCTTACACAATGTGACTTTACAAATATTAAACAGTTTGCCACAGATATGACTTTACAAATACTAGACTATTTTGCCACAGATGGTTTTATTAAATATTATCTCACAGCCTAGAAATATTGTTTTTCGGGGAAAAAGAAACTTTGACAATGTACAGAAAGGTCAAAGTCCGAATCAAAGAGCTTGAAATAGACCTACCTTGGAAGAACCTCCTTTACCAATGACTTTTATGATGCTGTAATTCACACCTTTGACATGGATTTGGTTTTTCCTCTCAGACGACGGAACTTGAGACATTCCCTGGTGACTGTCAGTATGAACAGGAGGAGGCTGTTGAACTTGAGGTTGCAAAGAATAAGTTGTAGTCCTTCCAGGCTGGTTTATTTTTTCTGACCTATTGTTAGTAGTACTGGACTGATTTGGCTGTTGATTTGGCTGTTGATGGGGCTGTTGATTTGGCTGTTGATGGGGTGTCTCCGTTGCAGCGTCTTCCTCCTTCCTCGTCTTCCCCGGTTGCACGTCATATGATGCCAAGTTTAAGAAAAAAGGAAATCTTGGACCGGTCGTTGATGTCTGCCTGAGGTCATCCGTTGGTGGCGTTTCTACGGTGATACCCGAGTCCCCATCTTCAGTTATAGCAGACAGTTGTGGTTGTGGTGGTAAATCCAGGGGCCTGTTTCGTGGACTCTTTTCTCTAGGTTTGTTGATTGACTTCTTTTTCTTCACATTTCCATCAGTATCATCATCCTCATCATCGTCGCTGCCAGTATTTTTGAGAACGAGTTTTTGTCGAATGACCCTTTGAGGCAGACTTCTCGTTCTGAATAAAAACCACAATATAAATATATATATAGTCAATTAGGAATGGGTTTTTTTTTTGGTAGTGTGTTTCGGACTGTTTCCGATAAACAAAAAGTGTTGGTAAAATTGGTAGTGAAAGTTTCTTTGAAAGCATTTACTCGGGAAGAGTTACATTCAGTTCCAGGATATCTGAATTGAGATATTTCACAGCATACTCACTGGACAAAAAGTTTCTTGATGAATGGCACTTAAATGATGCTTGAAAACTAACTTTAACTAGGCCTATCATCATTCCTATCCAACCTATTTTCTCTACTCTAACAGTCATGACAGACATACACAACTTCTCAACCCCCCCCCCCCCTGCCTGCACTGCCTCCTACAAAAGTGTAGGTTATATATTTTTATAGGGAATGTTGACAAAAACTTTCAGCTGTTTAAAATTGACTATCATGAAATACTGAAAATACAATGCTCCTTTAAGAGAAAATGTACATAACTGCAGTTAAATCATATGCATACATTTTTGTGACACAAGATAAATCATTCTCTGTTCTAATATTAGTTGAATTGAAAAATGAAACCAAATAGCACAAACCTAGGAGTTATTGTGCCTCCAGCTGAAGGTGCCACTTTGGTGAAAGCTGAATGGTTGCCATGTTTAAAAAACCCTTCTGTGTAGATAAATGGAAACAGACAGAAATGATCAACATTTTCTTTATCTCTCAAACTTTGAAAAAGAAACACATATTACTTTTGGAGCCATTTTTGTAAAATAAGTTTTGTAGCTGATATAGTTTGGAGTGACACGTTACGTGATGTGTCGGATATATGTTTGTCTACCTATCTCATTCTTTGAGAACTAGTGCCAACTCATCACTGGAAAACGTTGGCAATTATCTTACCAACCATAGCAGATGGTTTAAGACTCCACATATAGCCATACCCTCAGAAGCTCTTATTTTAGTGGTACTATAGAGTAG